>JAPQNM010000013.1:65000-127500 GCA_029783475.1 Metacarcinus magister | reverse complement strand
ACAGTGAGACACAAACACCCGAGCAACCACGAGGTTCTTGTGTGAGCCTGTCTGTGTTGCTGTTCATCACACAGTAACACAAGGCCAGGACAGTACAACACTAATAGATGTGCAGAGACACTTTCATATAGAGGGAATACATAATGTGTTAAGAACATGATGGATTAAAAAAAAGATTTAAAAAAATACACTTTAGACATTGTTAAGTTAATTCCATAAGCATTTAATAGATGAAAATTAGAGGTAGCAGGTAGTACAACAGGATGTAACAAAAAGGAGACAAAACGGTATCTGAGATAAAAGTAAGAAAGTGAGTTCATTAATAAAACCATGCTACTGTAGAAGAGCACCCAAAAATCTATGTACAATCTTTTTTTTATCTGATACAGCAAGGAGAGAAGGTCATGAAGGTGGATGTGGCTGCCATACAGGGGAGGATGTCTACACCCTCTCAGCAGGGATCCACAGGGTGCGACGGCCAACACTCAGGCCACCGCGACACCTTTATGCCAGACATTCAAGTTACAATACATAGAAAGTGCTGCTAACATTAGGAGCAAAGGAGTGGTGGGAGAAATGTTCAATCTTTTTTTCATCTATATCTGTGCCTTTCGCCAAATTTTAGTAGTTCTATTTTTATTTTTAAGCATTTTCCTACCTTCTACATGAAAGTGGAGTATTTTGTGGAAAATTAAATATCTATCCCCTTAAAAGTCTTTACTATTTCTAAGGTACAAGCAATCAAAAAGTTTGCATCAATATTCTTGGATTTGAAACAAACATGAGTACAAAAAAGCCAAATTTTCCCAGCAACTCCACTTTCACAAAGTATATATATATATTTTTTAGACGAGGTTAAGGTACCAAGCAGTTTATATAAAGGAAAACGACAAGCTGCTGCAAGAGATTGAGAAAGAGAAACAAAATAAAGTCTGCAACCTATGTTTTGCATCTCTGTCCAATTAGCAACCTTTTATCCCCACTAATACCCACAAAATACCACTTACAATGAAACTTTGATAAGCAATAAAAAGGAGAATTAATATTTTAACGGAAATTTTGTGTACAACTATATAATGATGAGTTGAGTAATAATATTAGAGGTAGTTGTGACAACATGATCCACAGCTATGTCTGGTTGCTCTGTTAGGTGACATAAGATGCTTTGCTATTTGGTTACGAAGGATGACGGGATGGAAAGATTACGCTTTAAGAGAGGGTATTAGAGAGAGAGAGAGAGAGAGAGAGAGAGAGAGAGAGAGAGAGAGAGAGAGAGAGAAAGAGGGAGAGAGAGAAAGAAAAAAGAAAAAAAGAGAGAAAAAAAAAGAACTGCTTTAGAGATAGACTGACATTGACAGACATCGACACACAATAAATTGAGATCGATCAAGAAATGCCAAATTCTAAATACAAACTAATGGAGAGAGAGAGAGAGAGAGAGAGAGACTATGACATTAATTATACAAATAATTAGTAGATACAAACAGATAGATCTAAAATGAAATACGGACATGAGAATAATATGAAAGAATAAGATCACAAAGAAAGATTACTAAAATAGGGCAAGAAAGAAGCTGAAAGATGCATATTCATACAGACCAATATACCTATGCATTCTAACACATAAATATGAACTACACAGTCTGTATTGAGATTCAAATGCAAATTAGTATGTAGAGCTATACAGAAAGTAGTGAAGATCATTACACTGTTAAACACAAATAAAAAATGTGGAAGAGACTAAAACAAAGAGATACTACATTTTAACAAGGCTAGATCAGCAAAGATACATAACACTACAGCTTTACACAGAGAAGAAAAGATACAGATAGATTACATATATAGACAGACAGACAGATAGATAGACTAACATCAAGGCAACAAAAGATAGGTCCACAGACACACAGGTAACTATATAAGAAAGATAAAGATACATAGATGAATAAATAAATAAAGATAGATATAAATACAGAAAGGTAATTAGATTGATACAGATAAAGCCACTAGAGAATGGCAGGAAAGAGGCGAGTGAGGCCAGCTAAGAAGGTCACCTATAGACTCAAAGAAGCTCGAGGAGGAGGAGGAGGAAGGTCGAATCTAGAAGACAATATTTTAAGATGAGATAAGTATTGAGATGTACGGTGAAAACTGACTCACCTGGTCAAACTCGTCCTCGTACATATAGTCACTGACCGGCTATGGTAAGGACACCAAGAACTTTGTTACCTTGGGCTACCCTCCATATACCACAAAACTAGTCCCATAATTCATCTCTGACACTCACAAGTGTCAAGAAAGTTATTGGAAGAAAAAAAATAGCAAACTTTCTTAGATGCCTGAGACAGAATTTTTTATGCCTCCAAATTCTAAATAATTCTGGTTTCGATAAATAAGACAGCTCGTTACTTATGTAATGAATCAGACTACTTGTGAAGTGGAAGATAGAAATGTATGTGGAAGAGAAAGGAGAGTAATGGGAGCCAAAGACTGTGTTCATAGGAAGCTCCAGGGAGGGAGTCACTTCTCTGCCACTTCCCTTTAAAATATTTGCTAGAAACTACCTTGGCAAAATCAAATAATTCAGAGATGACATAAAAAATTATTAAGATGAAATTATTAGAAGTCACATTTTACAACATTCCTATGTCCACATCTCAACATCTCAACAAAGAAACATAATCCTGTTTTGTATATAATTAATGGACACACCAATTTGTTCCATGTAGTGAGTTCTATATAATTGCCTATTCTTCACTCTTTACTCATCTAAGTAACACCAACGAAACACCCCACAGTTGCCATCTTGGAATTTATGTATACGGTATATTGTCTCTGATTTAATATTAGTCTTAATGCAGCAGGTTTCTCCCTCTCCTCCCGCACCCATAATTCCCGTTCCAGGTATTTTAGTTGCCATAATAGCTTAAAACTTTTTGATGCCACATAAAATAACTTCTATCAAGTGCTGACTGTCTGGCACTTCAACACTTGTCAACATTTTTCTTTTCCCTCAGCAAGAAGTGTTTTTCAGACATCTCCCCAAATACAAAATTTTCGAGTGAGATACTGGAAAATACAAGATTGTATTCTGTAATTTCTGTTGTTCACAAATTGTTTCAAAGGTATGTAAACTTGGCTATCCCCTTTTAAGAATTGTCACCCTTTGGGTGTGATAAATTTATCAAATAAAACCAAATCCCCCTTTTAATGGGGATATAAGCCAGGTATCACCACAAAGTGAAAGGTGATCAATATTTGTTGGGCTGAGTACGAGGCACCTTTTGGTGGTAAGGGGTTTTCATTCTTTTGGTAAAATATTCCTCTACGAACAGTACACAGTGAATGGTCCAAAGAAATTATCACATAGAAACGTGATCAATAAGCTCAAGATAATGCCTTTCTCCATAAAATCATCACTGAGAAATGATCAATATAACAGATAGTCAATACTTTTTTGATAGAAAGGAAAGCCTCCGTTATTTGTGATGCCGGATTCTGAGCATTTGAAAGGAATTTGTTCAATATTATGTTATTATTGGTCTGAAAAAAAGGTGACATGGGAAGGGGATGAATATGCACAACACCACAAATGTCCTTTTCTATAAGCTCATCAAAGGACGTCAATAAACATGATAGTGAACATGTTTTTAGGGGAGGGTTGGAGGAAAGAAGCTTGAATAATACAACTCCTGAGAGTCTGGCAGGGACATACTCTACAAGGAAGACCTTGTTGGGGATACATTGAAACAGCAATGATCAGAAAAACTTATCATAAACTGATCATCCACGATGGTACAAGCATATTAAACTATATATATATATATATATATATATATATATATATATATATATATATATATATGTATATATATATATATATATGTATATATGTATATATATATATATATATATGTATATATATATATATATATATATATATATATGTATATATATATATATATATATATATATGTATATATATATGTATATATATATGTATATATATATGTATATATATATGTATATATATATATATATATATATATATATATATATATATATATATATATATATATATATATATACATATATAGGTATGTACGCGACTCAAAGATGAATTGGGACACAATATTGTAATCTGTAATATTGGAGGTTTATATATTTGGCCATAAAAAAAAGTTTCTCTAGATACATTTCAGCCTTGGAGGACATTAACTTATCCTATCAAGACCAGTAACAATTTTTCTCCAAAACAACTCAATCATAACTTATCAGTCAGATTTTTTCTTTCCAAATTACTGATCTTGTTTAAGTTATTCTAATTTGTTCATAATCATTGATATATTTTTTTCTTATTATTTTACCATTGTGTTCATGATCATTGTTTTCTTTCATTATTATATAATATATAAGTAATAAACAGTCACTAATTTTATCAATTAGTACTGATTTTCCTGAAATTACCTAAGTTCCTTTACAATTAATTACTCATTCATCTACATATTTAGGTAAGTATTTATTATTTCCTTGTCAAATTCTAATGGATTAAAAAGAATCACAAAAGCTAGGCAATATAGACTAGAAGCCACACTGAGGTGATGGGAGTACAACCACAGCCTCTCTCCCTGAGTACATAACCATTGTGACTGAGGCAACAACCATTGGCTTCTTTAGTGTTCCTTCACATCAAACCATCATATTATCCTTGCCACTAGTCATGTCACCAGCAGAGCTCATACTCGCCACAAGCTTGGCTGTGCACAAAATACCTCAAAATACCAAAATGCCTCACCACCTTAAATCAGTGAAAGGTTAGGTTTAAATTAATGCAAAAAAATTGTCAGCGCTGCCATGGTGACCTTGTGTGAATGGCATTACTGTTACCACCAGACAATGTTAGACGTGGTTTAATTGGTTAGGTTAGTGATGGTTGGTGACAATACTGTTCAGTTATTTGTGATATTGCTCACTTTGTTCTGTTCTGTTCTGTTCATCTGGTATGGATGCACCTAGTTCAGGTACACAAAATACCTTGCATTACCAGAAATGTTGTCGGCCTCCTATATGTTTTGGTTCACATTAACTGTATTAAAATGTATTATCAATGATGCAGCAAATTACACAGACTGCTGCACTTCTATGTGGAAAATAACACACTCAATAAATCTGATACAAGGGACATTATGCACATTGCAAGTTAACTACATGGAGGATTATAATTATGTATGTTTCACGTGGTATAAAAAAAGTGGTCATTAGGATTTCTCACACTCCTATTATTGAAGTAGGAGAGATAACGTCACCACCTTCCTGACACGACTTTTGGAGATTAATTTTCTTTTCTTTTTTCATACTGTACATCATTTATGGTTGAATGTATGTATGGATTTCAAAATATAAGAAAAACCGAAATTTCTGAAGACAAAACAGGTGAGGTTTTTTGTGATTTATCTTATTATACTATACTTTAATTATCTGACGCACTAAAAAACACTTCCCATCTACGAGTACTAAATTCTCAAAACACTTTATGCCATTACGTCAACCTCTTTTCTTTTCTTTATTTAACTTAATAAAAACTACCACTTATGAACCACCATAGCACTCTTCACTCTCTCTCTAACCTTCATCAATACTGTATATGTATTCATTATTCTCCACTTACCGAGGTCGAGGAAGGGTCCCGGCGGGTGGCTCGTGTGGTCCACTTTGAGGCTGTGCGTGTCATGATGCTTGTGGTGCGCTGGGACATGCTTACCACCTGTGCCTCCAAGTCCACTGGGATGGAGATGTTGTGTTTACGAGCTGTTGGAAGGAAAGAAGAGTCGGTGAGGCACTAACTGTATGTAAAAATTGAAGAAAATGGTTGAGAGCGAGAGCGAGAGAGAGAGAGAGAGAGAGAGAGAGAGAGTGTAATGAATAAATATATGAAAAAATGTAAATAAACAGATAATAAGAAAACAAATTAAAAATATTAGAAGGCCCACAGAGAGAGAAGCAAAGAGAAGAATGCATATATACAGCTAGAGACACCAAAAAACAACATCATATAACTAAAGATAGAACTTCAAACAGTAAAAACAGAATAACTAAATTTCTACACCACTTCTGCCTCCATCTTAATTTCTTTTACTTTATGGCTTGACTTACCAACTTCTGTGAGAGTTCTGATGCAGTTCTCAACGTTGACTCTCTGGTGGCCCATGACAGCCTGACTCACCCTATACACCGCATGGAGCAGCTGGACAAACACCGGCTGCCTGGTCTAGAATTAAAGGGAATTAGCGGTGCTGGGTTATGGAAGGGAAAAAAGATTACATCTCCTCTGTCTTTTATGATGCTCCTCTATACCCCTTTATATTGGATACTTGTGGTTTTAAGAGAGGTGTGTAAGTTGGAATTATTGTCTACCTATTTTTTTGTTTGTTTTGTTTTCATATAGTTTCTATTGCCTATTCTATACATTGTTTTGCTATTTCTATATTCTACTTAAACTTCAGTTCTATTTGATTAATTTTCCTATGTAATTTTTTAACATTCTTTCTTTCAATCCTCGTTTAAACTCTATATGTGTGACTGTTTACATTTTTATATTTTTGTTTCAGGTTTCAGTTTCAAGTGTCGACAACATTTTCTAAACTACATTTTTTTTATTATCTTTCCTTTACCTTGCATTTAAAATGACCATATTTGATGACTTTTATCGCTGTTAAATATATCAATCCACTACATTCT
Organism: Metacarcinus magister; assembly: GCA_029783475.1. NCBI lineage: Eukaryota > Metazoa > Arthropoda > Malacostraca > Decapoda > Cancridae > Metacarcinus > Metacarcinus magister. The sequence goes on along the minus strand of JAPQNM010000013.1, from coordinate 120,765 downwards.
ATATTTTTTCCAATACAATTACAATAAGATTTCAGTAATTTTAAAGGTAGTCACATTATTCTCAACATATGACATACTTAATTTTTCATGAGATACTGGAAATAACCTGTCCTTACATCACTTAAAATACAATTCTCTTTACATATTAGCAAAATATGTACATAGACATAGACACTTAATCTGTTAAATATCTTGAATGAAACCAGACTTCATCGCATCTTCACCATGCTTTAGATATGCTACTATGTGACATCTAAAAGAAAGTGTTATTGAGTTATCAAGTATATGTCTTCTTCCAAGTGGTGCTAATTTGATATACACATTTGGCATACGGATTTATTGTGCACATAGCATTGTTAAAGATAGTTAAGTTTGCAGTTTGATCATTAATTAGCTTTTCACTGGCTTCTATTTGTAAATTTTACATGCGGTCACACCACTTGCACTCAGTTGCTCTCTCTCGTACTCTCTATTCGGACGGATAATTTAGATTTTATACTCCTTATTACAACATTTTTAGTTTAAATCTCTGATCACTAATTCTTATATACCCATTTTGTTTTTTTTGTAGGGCAGGTACATTTGTGTATTTTGTTTTTGTTTTTTGTGTTTTAAATGACTTCTTTTTAGTTCCTTTCTTTGTTATCTTTCATAGTTAATTTAAATAATTCTATCATATATTTTAGGTTCTAGCTTTTCTTTCAATTTTCCATTTTTTATCCTTGTTAGTGACGATAAACACCATTTTGACCATCTGTTGACCCGTGTCCCTTCAGAAACGAGAGCTGTGCTAGCTAGCTAACTGTGCTATTATGGAAGAATGTGGGAAGAATACAATCTATCTGTACCTCTGATGCCTTCTCTCCCTCCATGTCACTTATCTGGTCAATGGCGTGGCCTATCATCTCTCTCACTCCTATACTCATTCACTCTGTCCCTCCACTTCACTTTTGGGCTCCCTCCTGCATTCCCCACCGCACACACACACACACACAACTTCTGATAGCAAATGACAGAAGAACAAGGAATTATGAGAACAAATTGACAATACTAGATTCTTACATAGTCAAGAAATTTGTCATTCCAAGTACAAGTTTGTATTGGCTATTGGAATGAGTTAGTTGTGGAGATGGTGTAAGCAAGGAACATTTATAATTTTAAGACTATGTTGGATACAAGTAGATATGGAGACAATAAAACCTGAGCTTGATTCAAAATAGGTAAGTATAGAGACACACAGATAATTAAGTACATACTCCTCACTTTGCTTTTTGACAAGGGGATAATTGAGGATAATTAGAGATAATCTTATAAAATTATTTCATACGAGCAATCTAACAATCTAATTCACACATTTTATCCAACTGCATTATTTCAGAAGTTTCTATGTTATGTAAAACAGTAAAGTACAACTTGTGAGAACACAATATTATCATCATATTACCACCATAATCAAGTCACATTTTTCAATTCTACTTCACCAGTTCTTATAACTATCCTGGAACAGTAATTTTTTACTATAAAATTACTGAACACTACCACTCCTCTTTTATTTGTTATAGTATTACTTTCACTATTTCACTCGTCTAGTTCGGCAAGTCAATGCCTTCAACCTTTCTGAAATTTCTAATATTCTTTTCCACCTAAGAGAACACATATTGAAACCATTCAAAACTACAGCCACATAAGTATATATGCATAAAAGCACTAATATGAATGCAACTAAAAAGCAACAACACTCAAAAGTAGATAAAATATTAATCATGATATATATCTATGAAAAGCTTTCTAGCACACACATAATAAAAAATTATTGTTGAAGCACCAAAAAGACATCAAACAGCAGCTAGCTAGAAGAGTGAGAAAGAGAGATAAATGTTTCCTTTTGAGGAATTGGGAGACACAGCTGGTCAAAACTTAGCATAATTCAAAAAGCCAAATGCAAAACAAAAAATAAACAAAAGGATAATTTTCACAATAAGGACTATGAAGCAAAATAATTGAGGACATTTTCATTGTAATTACAACACTAGTTTGAGCACAAAATAATATTCGAATGTGTTTGTGTGTAATGCAGAATGTGTAGAAAGACTGGGAAATGTAGCATGTAGGCATGTGTGTGTGTGATCATTGAAGCATAATCGGAGGATATTTCTTTTTGGTTTATTTGTTTTACAGGATCAAAAATATTCTATAAAAAAACAAATAAATAGAACAGATTAGTGTCCAATTTGTGATAATTAAGGCCAGCTGTTCCCTCCCCATAGCATCAGACAGATAGGCAAGCCAAAGTTTGACCACATGGGCATGCATACTTCTGCACTGTACTGCTGAACATAAGGTTGTCCCCAGAAGTCGCGGGCCTCATCCAGGTATTTCTGTAAGCAGGTAAGAGTGCAAGCATGCAGTGAGATAATTCAACAATGTGACCACTTCTCTGTGAAGAGTTGGGAAAAAAGTGGGATCCACACGATGAGTTTTGAAGTATGACAGGAGGAAGGCCCAAAGGGTGCTTACCAAGATCAGCGAGTTATGGGATGCTTATACCTGTAACTGAATGCCCTTATCACCCTCTATGTGGCATGGGATGATTTAGTGAGGTAAGTAAAGATAAAGGATGACACATTGGATAATTTTGTAATTTTGCTCTCTAGATGCTTTAGGCAAACTGTTAAGGCATTTCCTTTACTTTGTCTAAGGCTTGAATAAAGTTATCATCTTTTAAGGTAAGCCAAGGAAAATTTACTTTATCAAGATTATACTCAAAATAAGATTTCAATGCATTGAATTTAATATTAGTGTTACTGAAATTGGAAATTTCTGTTAAAGAATTACAACCATTAATATTTAGACCAATTATAAATTTAGCTAGATTATAAATATTTGTTTTTGTTATAGAATGATTCCAGACAAAGAGGTGGTTGGGCACTCACTCCCATCACCTGATGCTCACACCTGGACTAGAGGTATCAGTCAGTAGTGGATCAAAGTGTGTAAACACTCGGAACAAGAGTGTTTCTGACACAGAAAGAGACACTCCCAATGAGAGACTCCATGAAAGGAAGAGTGAACAATGTCAATGAAAGACCTATGATAGGAAATGACAAGACAACCTCTTGAGAGCATAATCAAATCTACAAGTTATGATAAAACAATAACCAGAATTTCAGCCTGTGAAATATAATATCCTGTACATGGCAGTAAGTTATGTGATGATGCTGAGACTTCCTCTTAAACACAGCCTGATATCATGGAATAATCTCATGTTATTATTGTACAACTTTTAAAAATATTATTTGGCTCTGACAAATTTAGTAATCCAGTTTCCAGTATCAGTGATGCATGTTATCCAATCCATATAAAGTCTAATTAAAGGTTATACTCTTTTAAGCCATAAAAAACATGCAAAAATGCAATCAAACTGATGGAGGATACATCATCATCACTTATCTAATTCAAATCAAAATACCCAATATAAGCTGGGAACAACATGCAGAATCTTTCCTTTTGCAATTTACTAATAATACAATCAATATTTTAATGACAATGAAGTGAGCCAATGAACTCTGTTATCATTAATTAATGATAATTCAATAACCATTATCCAAGATGCAGAAGATACTGAAAAATAAGTGAAAAGCATCATGAAAAGTATGAGACTCAAGCTCAATACTTTACTACTGATATAACGTAGTAAAATTAAGAGTAAAAAGAAGTATACATAAAGCTATTATGATAATGATATAAAAAAAAACCATATAGCATAATAAAGACTGCAAGGTACTGCTCATTACAGTACTTGATTCCAGTAGAAAAAGTTTACCTTCTTCAAAACATTTACTTTGCTACAGAAAGAATAAAAAACTAAGTATAACTTGTATGAATAACTGTCAATGTTGTCCTGTCTATATCTTCATACTGAATTGGGTGAGTGTGAAAGTAAAAATATATGTATAACTGATAAAATAATGTGATTTTTGATAACATACAATAACAATGCATATATATTATGACTGGTATCCTCAATTGCATTGCTACCATCATGAAAACAGAAATAATTGCTTCTTATCTAAAGGGATGTAAATACATAACTACTTATGCATTACATGAAGGTGTGACGTGTGACAACCTGTGAAATGTATTCAATATAATTATACCTGGATGCCAAGATACAAGTGTAGTGAAAGGTGTTAAGAGTAACTCACCTGGATAGTCTGACTCTGGTCTGAGAAAGGGCTGTTGAAGAAGGTGGTGATGATGGTCATGAGGGAGTTGATCACATAACTCTCTAGAGCTCTGTGAAGGAAAAAATAAAGCAAAATAAGTGAGGTGGCTTTGTTAGGGTAAAAATTGCCAGCTTCAGCTGGAGGAATGGGTGGGTGGGGAGGAGCCTTCCACTGTACTATCCTTTTCTCTAATTCAAGTAGTTAGTGTAGAGTAGTTACATCAAACAACCTTTGCAGGGACCCTAGGGTCTAGGTTTATAACAAACCACTTTATCATCATTCTGGGGCCAATTACAACATATATATTAACACCACATTATTTAGTAGATATGAGTAAGTGTTTGGAGGAGTCAGGAAGGTTTGCCAAAGTAACACTAGATACACAAACACAAGGTAATGTTGGCTTACTTGTCAGAATGGCGTCGGTCTGGAGGAGCATTAGCAACCCGAGCCATGTCCACAAGGAAGGACTTCTCAAACAAGCTCCAGATGTGGTGGGAGTTGTATATTTCCTTCATTTCCACTTCAGTGTCGATGTAGCAGTGGTTGAGGAAATTGATGTAAGCCTCCTTCACCTATAACAGTATATAGAATATTAAATTTTCATTATCTTATAGTTTGTTTAGTTATAACAAATAAATGAGATTTCTTCAAAACAAGCTTTAATGGGAAACCATGACATGTATTGACATGATTAACAGCTTACTAAATGTACTAATTGCAACAGAAATATCCTGACAATTTTGAAAACTTTATCAACATATTCAAAACATTCAAACTTTTCTGGATATTAATAATGGATTTAGAAGGCACTACTATGCTCCTTAGATCTGTTCACCTCCTAAGTAGTCAAAGTTACAGGTTTTATACAGAAAATACTCTTATTTTACAAAAAGCTACATACGTATTTGGAATTTAATATTTAATGCAAATCAGTAACTGAACAAATCGAAGACCCTTGTAATTTTTTGTTTCTTTATATGACGAGACAAACCGAGTCTAAGAGCATACCAAACCCTCACACCAACATGCTGGGTTTCCCCTGACTCCTGTAGGACACACTAGATCCCTCAACACAGGTGCAGGCAGGCAGTGGCATCAAAAAGTGTAAACAGGTGTATAAACAAAGCACAATTTTATAATGATGGAGCCATTTCCTATTTTCTCTTTCCCCTAAATCCAAAAACTTTGAAATTCCTTATATATTACCACCAAAGAATTAATAAAACAATTAATTCATGTGCATAAATAGCACACATTATGTGTCCTTAACATAAGAAAGCACAACAGAATTAGCATTGGAAGAGTAACACATTTCCATAAATATGCAAAATACAGTAATTCATGAACACCAAAGAGGCTGAAAGAGCACAACAGAATTTGCACAAGAAGAGAAACATGTCTCCATGAATATGCAAAATAGAGGAAATAACAATGATCCATGAAGACCAGGATGAGAAAGCATGTTGCCTTGCACACCATACATTCTAGCTCAGAGGCTTTCCACCAAGTGATGCCACGTGTAAGGATCCTTCACAATCAACTACAATTAACTTGCTCTTGCCACAAGCCTTGTGTGACACCCTTTGGTCTTTGACAATTAATTGGGTTTCATACAACTTGATGATCAGAAATAAATTCTACAGCATGTAACTCTAGTTGGAATTCACAGACTATGCAGGTAACAGGCCCTGATTCAGTATTATGGAGCAAATGGTGATTGGCTCAGATCACTCTAGTGAAACTCATTCATTCTTCAAGGCACTGCTACTAAACGCACTAATCCAACTATTCAGGTTGCTGCTTCTGTTCGCATTATGTGTATGTAAGTAAAATGGGAGCACACGCTGTAGCTGCGCATAGTTGTGGGCGCTCATCTCCCGTCACATAGGCATTTGAGCCTGTGGTGGACAGTAATCCGTTACCCTGGAACACAGGGCCACTGTGACATTAGAATTTCCACAGTTTACCTTCCCTGTTTGGGAGGATGAAAAACTGGGTGAGCCCAGGATCGAACTCGGGCCAGCGCATTCATAGTCAGACATGGTAACCACTGCACCACTGAGGAAGTTTTAGCTCCGGTTTACCTAGCAGGATTAAGCTGAACACCTGTCACCTTACTGTCTGGAGCAGAAGGCTAACAATCCTACACTCAGTTCAATGTATATGTCATCATGTTTATAAAAAATACAAACTGCTAAAGCATGGTCTAGTATTGAAACCATTTGAACGTGAAGAAGTTGGGTAAGTTTTCGAGCCTTATTTTGGGAGTATAATATCATCTTTGATATCTGGAAATATGATGAATGACAACTGTAAGTGTAATTGCACAACACCTTGTCAGCACATACCAAGTCATGGCCTACCCAGAACGTTCTTAAAGTTGTTTTGTCACATGAATTGGCTGGCCTGATACATGCACAGTAATACAATGGTGGTGAAATAAACAAGCAAAGTACAATAACAACAACAATAACAACAAATAAAGAATACAACACAACAAGCATAACAAGATAAAAGGTAGTTATTATGATTAGCAACACACAAATACAGTAATTTTCAAGAAACTATAACACAAAAATCCACTATATTTTCCTTGATGTGCATATGTTCCCTGGAAAACAGTATTTCTCTTTCATTTATCACAGAAAAAAAAAGATATATATACATGTATTAACTACAAGTGTGAGTATTCCTTTCATTTACAACAAAAAAAACAATGAATCAAATAAACATAACAGTTTTGAGTATACTGTATTTGAAGATCTGGATTAAGTATAGATCTGAAATTCAATACTTTTCTGAGTGAAAACACTATTACCTGTACTGATCTCAACCACCCTGAGTCACTGTCTGATCTGCATGCATTTTTGCTTATTATCTCTCTAAGCATACAATAAAACTAATTTTTAGGCTGGACAATAAAAAATAAAAAGTCCAAGCAAGCAGTTTGGCTAGAAAGCAGTGTTCGGTGAAACTAAGCTGCAATGTTTGTTTGTTTGGGTGGATTGGCTACAAGGATGTCTAGTGATATAAAGTGCAGCTTCATATCCTTCCCAAACAAGCTCAGAAGCAGTGTTGGCACAGCTTGGAGATGGATGATTATCAAGACTAAATAATTTTTGGTCTTAGAAACTGAGTTGAAGTGACAACTTGACATCAAGCACCTGTATGGATCACAAAAACATGCCTTCATGCCTGTCATCCCCGCCCCTCCCTGGATCACCCTTCTCTCCTCTCTCCACGGCTGCTCTGCCCCAATACTGCTTCAGTCACTTCCACCACCTCTTCCTCTTCCTCTGCCTCCCATAACATTTAATTACAACCGTTATATTTGTTTCCTATGTTTCACTGACTGTTTTGACATCTTAAAATGCATAAAAATTTTAAAAATACAGTGTACAGTACCTATTTTTCTATTTATCAATCATATCTATACACACACCAGGCTGACATATCCCAAAAGTGGGTAGCTGAGACATGGTGCACACATACACACCATGTATACATACAAAAGCACTCTCACTTAGACCCAAGATGGTCTCCCTCATGCCAGTACGGGGTTGTTATCCAAGTAGTGAGACCAGATTACTTTCACTTCAGGGCACGACAGCATAAGCTGGTTCACTCTGACATTTAAATTGATGACCCGCTCCCTCCCCACCCATCAATGCTGCATCTTTACTTATGCATTCAACACTGCTTTGCCTGCACTTCTATCACGCACAAACATCCTTCCTTGCTTCACAGATTTAATTGTTTAATTCAATGATCTTTCTTCCAGACCATCCATCCGATTTGTAGCTATCCCCTTAACCTCACACCTCTTGCATCTAATCCAACCAACTGGTCCACCTCCATTGTTTCCATATGTCCAAACCACCTCAACACACACTGCACTGCTCGACCTCCTAACTAGTTCTCGAACTCCTACCATTAACCTCTAAAAGTGCATTTCATTACCTTACTCTTACTTTCAATTTCCTTCTTCCACACACTCATCCAAACTCCTCCACCAGCTGACACAAATCCTCTGAATACACACCTAATGGAGTATCATCTGCAAACAGTAGCTGATTCAGATTCCACTCTATCATCAGCATTCACTAAGCACAACTACCACACCTACAGATCACCTACACAATGAAACCAAAGTCCTCAAGGTCAAGAACCACCTTTACATGAGACACACACAAACACTCTGCTGCTGCCACAAATTCACAACACCAACTACACTACATGGCACACCACAATCACACACCAACAAACACCAAAACAAAACTTAGCATATATCATAACACAAATTCTATCATCACTACCACCTTCTCCCCAAACCAGCTTCCAGAAGCATATTCACACCCAGATCAACCACAATTCCATCCAGTCATTCAAGTACAACACTCAGTTGCTTACCCGGCCCCCACACATCCACCCTTCTGAATCCTCCCTTCCCCGTGAGGACAGAGTCCACCTGGCTAGGCTGTGGTGTGCACACCACCCGGCTCTTCTGAGTTATCATAAGAGACTGGATAGGTCCATTGTGGATGCCTGTCCAGAATGCAACACATCATCCCACACAATCAAACATGCTACAGAACACTGCACTGCAAATAATCATACACAGTCCAGGCCTAACTCAGGAGTTCAGGGATACTCAGCCAGGCAGCTTCAGGAACAACAACAATAACACTAAGCTGAGACCTCTATCTAACAATTCTACATTTACCTCCCTTATAACATCATCCACATAACTATGGTGACATCATACATACATATATAAATATATATATATATATATATATATATATATATATATATATATATATATATAAATATAAATATAAATATATATATATATATATATATATATATTTATATTTATATTTATATATATATATATATATATATATATATATATATATATATATATATATATATACACACATACATACATACATATATGTATATATATATATATATATATATATATATATATATATATATATATATATATATATATATATATACATATATATACATATATATACATATATATATATATATATATATATATATATATATATATATATATATATATATATATATATATATATATACACATATATATACACATATATATATATATATATATATATATATATATATATATATATATATATATATATATTCATTTACCCTGTGGCTACAAGAATTCTACAACCATAATCCCTGCAATTTGTAAAAAGCGACAAAAGGGACGGAGCGAGAGGTCCAGGAAGCCTCTCCTCTGTATACTCTCCTACAAAAAGACAAGGTGAAGAAGCGGAGGGGAGAGTAATCTCTCCATGAACCATGGCACACCTTGTCTTGGCTACCCCCTTTAGGGAGATAACAACCTGGTATGTGTATGTGTGTGTGTGTGATATATATATATATATATATATATATATATATATATATTCAATTTAATGTATACAGTCTTGGAAAATATATCTATTTTATCTATCACATACAGAGGTGCATCAAGTTTTGTGCCACCTTGATTCAAAAATCTGTTTCACAGCAATCCCCTAAAATATTCCATGATTAGACTTTTGACACAATTGTTTATCTGTCACTCATTCAATTTTGTTTATATGCATGGCAAAAAGATTATCTTTTCTCAGTAAGAGGTAGGAGCATGTTTTTGGTGTTCCAGCCATGACTTAATGATAAATAACCATGCGTGCAGCTTGGTTTCTGACCTCAAAATAATATACCTAAGTCTTGTTAATGAAGCTATCCTTAAGTGGCACCAGGACTCTTCCTGAGCTTCCCTGGATAGAATATGGTGTTGCCTTTACTTCAATGGGACAACTTTGTCACCAATCTGCATGCAAACATAGTGCAGCTTCGTTCAAGCAGCTGTGTGGGTTTCTGAGCACAAAAATTTTATTGTCTTGATAACCAAGATATTCTCGAGTCTTGCCAAAACTGCTTCCGAGCTGCTTTGGCCAGGATATGATGCTACACTTAGTTTCAATAGGCTGGGATCATTGCCAATGTACAATAAAAATAAAGCAACTTGGTTCAAAGAAGGTAACTCTGTAGCCATCCTAGGACACTCACTTGGACAAAAAAACATAGCTTGGATGAATATACACATGTATCATTGTGTAGAAATAAACATATTTAAATAAAAGTTAGTTGAAATGTTTACTCTATGAGAGAAACAAAACAGATGATACATTAATAATTGGCAGAATTGCATTGACACAAATTGGTCTCTATGTGTAAGATTGTATTTTTAGTTTGACATTGTTAATCATCAAAACAAACCACTAACTTTTCATCTCACTAGTTGAATGAGGATTTTTATGGATATTTTGAAGAAAACATCACGTCTTATAAAGTCTAAAATAGGTATTTGGGCGAGTTTTCGGAAAAGCTTAGAACCAAATGCCATTTTTCCAATAGGATCAATGTCCCAACTTTTGCAAATTCAAGTTTTGCACACTTAAAACTTGGTGCACCTTTGTATATTGCTGGTGAAACATGCCAGGAAAACCTAAATATATAAACAATATAATCTAAAAAAACATACTAACTAAAAAATTAGTACTCAGACAAGATCTTGTTAGAAAAAGAGCGAAAATAATAATAATACAAAAACTGAATAAGGTCACAGCAATCATCCCAGCCATCACACAATGTTATTCAGTGAAGTCAATATATAAACGCTTACAACAACTGCTACAACACCATCATAGTACATCAATTTGATAGACTGGAAGCATCATGTGTTAGCTGGGGCAGCAAGAGAAGTGAGGTAGATAGCAAATACTACAGGGCAGCAGCAAGGGAGTGTTACAGTACCTCGATGATACACTCGGGGTGTGTCACCACAGACACTATGTCGTCAAGGGTAATGAGACTGTGGCATTTTATCTCTGTGTACACGTTCTTGCCTTCCGTCAGCGTAGCCAGGAGGTTAACTAGCTCAATGTGGTACCTAGGGGAGGGATGAGGTGAGTGGGGAGGGGGAGAGAACCACTAATTTAACGGCTGAATGGAGTAGTCACCACTGGGGGTCTGGAGAAGCGCTGGCCTGTAGTTCTAAAAAGTGTAAGTTAGCGTGTTCATGTGTTAGAGTGGCCAACAGCCAACACAGAAATGAAAAAAAGATAGACACATACTCCCAACCTCACAATTCAAGAAGCAGTAGTGCTATGCCCAGGTACATGTTATCAGTCAAGTTTACATCAAATCAACATATTTGTAACTTTATGAGTATACATTTGAATAAATAAGAAGATTAATCAATTAAATAATTCATAAATAGATAAACAAATTATCTATTAAATGTTACTATCTTGTCCCAACTATCCCCAACTAAGAGAAGGCCGGCCTGCTAAATATATAAATATATATATATATATATATATATATATATATATATATATATATATATAATATATATATATATATATATATATATATAAATAAATAAATAAATAAATAAATAAATATATATATATATATATATATATATATATATATATATATATATATATATATATATATATATATATATATATATATATATATATATATATGACAAATGCCTGACTGTGCAAAGAAATTTACAAATTTTGTCTCTTTCCCACTGACAACTTCAATCCAATTAGGAGTTCTTCAGAATCTTTTTGAGATGAATGAATTTGATATGTTTTTTGGTGCAAGTCCGACTATGAAGCTTGACTGATACGTGTGCTGCCATAGAGCATCATGGCCCTACACTGCCATGGGCCAGCTGTTGGCCCCCTCACCCGTGTGGACCTGCCCGGACGTGCACAAGCTGTGAGGGGAGGATTACCTCAGGGATACAGTCCTTGTGCTCTACCATCGCCACAATGTCGTCCAGTGGTAAGAGACTGTGACATTTGATCTCAGTGGAGGCATTCTTGCCCTCAGTGCAGCAAGCCAACAGCTTCACCAATTCTATGTGGTACCTGGAAGGCAGCTCTAGAAGTTAAATGTAAGCAAACAACATAATACTGTCTCGGTGACAACAACCTATAATGTTACTGTATCTTACTTTTTCTTTTACCTAAATAATTACATTATTGCACCAAATTCCTTCTATTTCAATAATTTCATATTCAATATTTTAATTTTGGTTGACCTTCATTTAATAGTCTCACTCTACTACATATACTGAATTACTCTTTTGTTTGCATCTTTAAAACTACCAATATCAGTAACCATATTTTCTGTAACTAGGAGAATGTTTTAAGAATTGAGAAACAATAATTACCCAGAGAAGAATTATACTACTGGAATTGGTTTAATCTAACTATCATCTATCTATCTATATGGCAAAAATAAAACCAAAAATTGAATATACTTTCTAGCAACATGCTTACTTGAAAAACCAAAACTATCAAGAAAGGATAAGCTAATGAGTTTTCCAATTTCATGTTGTAAGTCTCGGGAACTGGTGGACCTGCAATCACATGGTTGCAAGCACAACCAATCAAAATATTTGGCTAAGAGTAATGCAACACCAATTACCAAATGGTTAACTGGCATTATAAACAACCAAGTCACTGCACAGTTAGTTTTTGCTAGTATTAGTTTGAAGATAGACTCGCTCATACACAATATAAGTTTGGAAGTATGATTCATAAGCTCAGGTATTTATAATTAGGAAAGCATGAGTGATCACACCAAACATACACATATATAATTTTTCATCATGAATCAGTTCCACCACTGCCATCACTGTAGAAGTTAGATTCCAAATCTGATAAAACAATCAGAGGGAAAAACCATAAGCATTATTAAATTCTTAATTGTAAACTTCTGGAATAAAACACAAGGATGTGGGAGCAAACATTCAAAGCATTTGGTTAAAGGTGATATTACCTGAAGGTGTTTGGCAAAATGCTTTATGTAGAACAATCATTATACTAAAGTGTGTGTGTGTGTATTACATGGTAGCTGTCTTGGTTAGCCAACTTTAAAGGGAATATAAACCAGGTATATATATATATATATATATATATATATATATATATATATATATATATATATATATATATATATATATATATATATATAAACAGCAATTGTCCATGTATTACATTCAGCACCTCATGTTGAATAGCAAAATAAATCAACATAGAAATGAAAGAATAAATAAATAAATAACCTTTCCACCACTATAAGTAAAAAAGTATTATGAAATGCATGATGAAACAGTCAATCCCTTCCCTTCAAAACCATCACCAACATCAATAAAGCCGTAATCAAAGCCACTCTCATTTACCTGAGGGGACTACTCTCATCGAAGTCCATCCTGTTGCGGTCAGCTTTCATCATCTCTACAAACGTGTTGAAAGATACACGTTCATTGTAGAACACCAACACGTCTTCCCCAGCACTGACTAACTGGAGGATATAAAGTGAAGAACAATGATAACTGATAAATACAATTTCCTTTAATTATAACATTACACTTCTAACATCATCATTGAGGTAATAAATCAATGGACCGCTTAAAACATGTATTTTAAGTTCTACTAAATTAATGTAAGGAAAAGATGCTAAAATTTCTATACAAAAAGAATGTAATGAGGTTATAATGCTATTGCTTCTTCAGCATTATAGCTTCTTCATGCAATATCTCTCTCTCTCTCTAATGATTAGTTTTCTTAATTTCATAAATGGTTATGTTGTACTCACGTCATAACAATGTAATTGACATAATCCAATTTATATTTCTTAACTCAACTCCAACTATAATAATAATGTAACATTCATCCTTCTATCACCAACTTTCTTTGCATATTTCATGACCTTACTTTTATTCTTATTCCAATTCACTCTTAATTTTCACATTCTACACAATAATCCAAAATCTTCCCTATACATTTCCTCTGCTCACCTCTTGCATCACCAAGTCCTGACTGCGACGAAGGAACTGTCCCTCAGCTTTAACAATGGTTTGCAGAAACTTGAGGTACTGTACGTGGCGCCCATGAGTCTCTATGCAGTGTATGAAGTGTTGGATCACAAGTTCTGACACCTCTCCACATAGGTGAGAGTTGTCCTTGAACACGGCACAAATGGTCTTGGCTTCCAGCAGCTGTTTGGGAATATAATGCAACAATCAATTTAAAGCATTGCCTTTGGAAGCTATATTAAGTAGTAATTTGAGAAAGGTAATAATATGCAAAAACTATTTACAATACAAGCTAACACTGATTTAGGAACATTTAAATTACAAAATTTTGAAGTTATGAATAAAATAATTTTGAATCATTACTACAGTACTTAAAATAAATAAATAACAAGGAAGTGTGAAGAGAAACTAAAGTCCTGAATCTCACAATGAGTATTCAATGTAAAAAAGAAATAAAAAAAACTTACACCAGGATTGAGGAAAAGGTCGATGCTTTTATACAGAAGAGCTTGGTTGGGACGGTCACCAAGACAGAAATTCTGGAGAAACTGGTGTGCTAACTCAATCAGCTCATTCATGCGCTTATCTTCTTTGTGATCATAAGGAATCTGTTGACAAAGGTGGGAAACAATAACAAAATTAATATAAACAAATAAAGTTTACAAAAGTGACACCATACATATCATAATACACAGATTGAGATATGAAGAATTAAAATTGACGTAAATTATGCAGCCAAATCCACACTTGCAAACAGGAGAGGGGAGTGTACTGTACCTGGAGGAGTTCGAGCACCACTGAGTGTATACCCATGTTGCGGAGGAGACGCTGCTCATTCCTCCTTGGTGTAAGGTTGCCGTGACTGGACTGGGTCACACACAGCTTGTTCATGCGTACCAAGATCTGAGAAACACACACACATATAGAGGGGAATAATGGAAGTTCAGAGATGTTCATTGTATATTTAGTGTGATGATCCATTTTATCTTCCCAGTCTCAAACACACATTGGCTACACACATCAAATTATAATAATAATAATAATAATATATACTTTATTTTGACTTTTGTGTAATGCAGAAAAGAAACTTGCTTTGGATTGGGCTCTTACTTCTTTCTTAAGGAACATACTTATAAAACTATAGTATATACATGTAAAACTACAGTCAAATTCTTTATCAGCTGCCCTATACATTATCAACATCTTAAAAATAGCCTTTTAATCTGCCTCAATGAAAGTGTTACCTGCTGGATGCGCCTGTAGTTGTCTGCTTGTTCAGGTTCCAGCGGAGGTCCAAGACCCAGGTCAATGGCAGATTCTTGTTTGTCTTGTGCTGACAGCTTGGGTGCATGTTTTTTGGGCTTGCTGTCTCCTGAAGATGAATGGTTTATTTGATTATATGTTTTAATATTGCAAGGATATATAATACAAAGGAGACGGATTTAAGTTATTGGATAGGAGAGGCAAAAATTAACTGAGGAAGTGAGGTGAGAAGTCTGTATCTGTTGAAGTGACAATAGGGGATGTTTGAAAGAATGTTTGAAGGAACAATTTTGTATGAATGCAAAGTTTGCATGCTAAATACAAGCTACTAGAAGAGTGATAATGAAAATACAATCCTTGGAAACAACTATTGGTGTGAAATGGTTCCCAGAATGGGACACATTATCATGATCATCATTCTGAAAAGCAGCTTCCATGTTTCCTGGGTCAGCCTTCATCACATAATAGCAGGTAGCCAAACCATAGTCAAGATACGAGGAAGGATAACTGAACATGCATGCACAGATAAGTGAAAATAAAGGAACTGCTGCTCAAAGTAGAGAACAGTATGGACAATTTGATTGAGAAGATTGCCACATTGTAGCAAGCATATTTAGCAATAACTTGTAGGATAAGATTGAAAATAATGAGTAATATTTTTAGAGTTCTGGTTCTTGAAAAATATGACAAACAAATTATCAATATTTGGAACTCATTGGCTTACATATACTCAAGAGCATTGCCTTATCACTTCCAAGGCATCTCAAGGCTTGCATAAAAGCTAGATATCATAATAAGTACTAGTTTTGATGAGAATCTCATATATGTTCATCAACTGAAGATTTCCCCGGTTCAGCATCGACTGTATGTACCAAAACAGCAGCAACACCTTCACCTCCCACCACTGTTGTGTGTGTGACAGCCTGGGAGCACGGGGATGTGATTGGTCAAGTGGGTAAAGCAAAGCAATTGTTAGTGGTTAAGACATGATTAGGTAAGCAAAATTTAGCTAAGTTAAAAATGACATAGAAAATAGGAGAGAATATCATAAAAAAGTAGGGTTTCAATAAAAGAAATAAGACAAAACATACAGATGTGCAGATGGATTGATGTGAATAATCATTTGTATATTTTGCACTAGAATTAAAAAAGCTATATCACATTGTTCGATCACACCTGATCTATCGATCTATCTATAGTCTCTGATGTCTGGTTCCCTCTGAGATTACTCTCCACATCAATAAGCAATCTTGTGAATGCCTGAGTGTCTCTATAAGATGCTTTAAGATGTTTAAGCTTACCATCATCGTCATCATCATCTTTGTTTTTTTTCTTTTTCTTCTTTGATGTGCCACCGGTGGAGTCTTCATCTGTACTACGGGATTTGTACACCCAGAGTTCAGACTTTTCAACAAGGTTCCTTAGGTCATCCAAGTCTCCCTTAATCTGCTTGTACGACTCTACATCACCATCTTGGACCAGAAGCTGAACCTGAAAGGGAAGAAAGAAAACACATTTGGTGAAGTAATATAGATGGTGAATATCTTCAATGTTAGTATCATATCATATGTCCTTATCTCATAGTGTCACTTGGATCATATCTATTTTACCATCATCTTATATGAGGTACACATAATAAAAATAAAATTTCTTTTTAAAAAGGTTAATGGACTTACCCTAGATATTACATGAGCATCAAGTGGCATACATATAACTATATAACGACTTGGTGTGCAACTATTTTTGCAATGAATTCATTAAGCTTAGGAGTACAGTATTATATGCACATGAGAATAATATTGAAGTGTTCTATTGCTGTGATACCAAATCAGGTGATGACCCACCTGTTTAAAGTTCTGTAGAACTTCCTGCCGTTGTGAGAAGTGCCGGAAAAGAAGCTGGAGAGACCGGGACACAAGTGGAGGATATTCATGCATGGTGAGGTGAAGCAACACTCGAAGAAACTTCTTGCCACCCTCTCCATCCAGGTCCAAATTGCAGTTCTCTTCCCTGACAACAATATCAATTATATTATAGAAGTGCCAAACCTTACTTTCACTTGAAAATAATAGATAGATGAAAAATGAAATTCATCAATCTATCTATATAAATAAATATATATATATATATATATATATATATATATATATATATATATATATATATATATATATATATATATATATCCTGTTTTGGCCTTGAGGCTATGAGAGGAGTGTATATGTATGTGTGCATGGGTGTGTGTATGTGTCCCTTGTCTTGGCTATAGCATAAGAGGAAAAAAGAAAAATATGAGAAATTAACTCAGGCCAAGATGATGTAATGAATCCTTAGTTAAATGTAAAACACATTACAGTATCAAATATTCAAACTGAACCTTTACTTGGAACTCAAAAAACACAAACAAAACTTGAATCAGAACTCATTGTACATGAATTACATTTGTATTGCTTTAAGTATTACTATTCCACATCCATCACTACACACTAATGTGATAAAATTGAACTCACGTTTCATCAAAGATACTCTGTGACTGTGACCAAATGTTTTCCAAGTTCTTGTTCTTGAGTCCCTGAGTGATGCCTTCTCCAGTCAGACAACTTGGGTTCTCATCAGATTCCTTTTTGAATATAGAGAGGAGGCAGCTGATCCGGTAATCTAGACGCACGTTAAGGATGAACTGTGGAAGGAGGAAAACAGTTTTGTATTTAATCAAACAGGTTTAATATTCATGGTGTAAGAGTACAACATGCATTTAAGGTAAATTATATACAAGAGCAAAACTTCATTGGGTACTCTTGGCATATTTCTGGTTTTTTTTATTACATTTGTCTGAACCAAGTATGTATGCCTCTAGTATGGGGGCAGATATCCCTCAATTTTCCTATTATTAAAGCAGCACTTCTTGGTTCAACACTGGTTGTTCTCATACATTCCAATATAGATAACTATAAAGTCTTGTTGCCTTTCATCAAGCCCTATAGATAAGCTGCTAACTTATTACACATACTAAAACGGTAACACAAAACAGAACGAGTACAATCCATGGTTAAATAAAAAATAAAACATAATTATCAGGCTATATGATCCCCCAACCTTCTCCAGTCATCTCTATTGGCCACTTCTCTCCATCTACTTATGTGTTTGCTCTGCCTTTTTTTTCACCAACACTGGATTGCCATTTTGTTACTGTAGTTATTCATCTGTTATCTGTTTGGCATATGATACGTCTTGCCCATGTTTTGAATAAGCCAAGAATCATCACCAAAAGTTTTAGATAAGAATTCAACACACATTAGAGATAAGAGGGTGTAACACTAGTGCCATTTAGATAAAAGTAAGGGAAGAAAGAAGCAGAGAAATGGTGATAATTCAGTCTTACCTCCAATATCTCTATAATCTTGAGCTTCGTGTCCATGACTAGAGTATCCTCCTTCTCAGTTGTGGTGGATTTCTTCTTGGGGCTGGCGCGGTGTGACACCAAGCATCGCGTCGTCCCTAGAGCCAGGTTGGTTACTACTGCACCCATGTCTTCCAGGCTCTTGATCACCCCCCCTTTAGCTGTGAGGTGAGGGTGGGGGCGAAGGAGGAGGAGGAGGAGGAGAAGGAGGAAGGATGGACAAAAGACATAGATGGAAGAAAGACAACCACAAAAGGAATGAGGTAGATGGAGAAGTAAGAAGAATTCAAATTGGAGAACAACAACAACATAAACAAATATGAAATAACAGAAAAATTATAGATGTGAGAATGAGCAATGAAAACAGATAATAGTCAATGAAACAAGTTAAAAGAATAAGGAAAAGTGGAAAATAAAATAGACACAGACATCAAAATACGAGGAAACAAAACAGTTGAGTTGAGTAGAAAAAAGTAATGTAAATAATGGTAAACAATGTAAATAGAATGAACACATTAGATAAGAAAAAAGTAAGTGACGCCACAATGATTAAAGGAAAAAAATACGAAAAGGGGGAAGAAGATATAAAATAAAAATGATAAACATATCAAACAAGAAAAAAAGATGGAAAGCATAAAAATAATGGTAGGGAAGAAACAAGAACAGTAGAAATAAATCCAAATAATTGAAAATGGAAATAAAAGATTATGATGAAGTAAATAAAAGAAGATTATGATAAAGTAAATAAAATAAAAGCAATACGATGGGAAGAGGGCAGGCAAAGGCAACAAAACATATTGCAATAATTGACAAAAATATGCCATACAAATAAAGATGGAAAGTCATGAATACAAGGAAAGAGAATAAAATTGCAGATCATACAAAGAAACAAAAAATTTGAAAGGGGACATAACAAGAAAACAAAGCATGTAAAAGAAAACATGCAAATGAAAATAAACCCACATTATGAGTAAAATCACATTAGGGCAGAATTAAGTGAACCAAAACAATTGAAGAAGTAAGAATTCATCATAGGAATACAAATAAAAACCAAAGTTAAAAGTGGAGCAATAAACAAAAAATAAATAAATAAATAAATAAAAAAATAAAAAGCAATTGAATATAAGTGAACAGGTCAAGATGAAACAATAAACAAAAGATAAACCAAAATTAAGATAAAAAAAAAAAAGAATATCCATAAAGGGAAAAGACAAACCACAAAAAAGACCAAATGACAGAAGACATTAATGAAATAAATGAAGTAATAATTAGTAGAGATGAGAAGCAAGACAAGGACACAACACAAGGTGAACAGAAGAAGGCCATGTCAAGAAGGGTTGAAGTTGAGTAGGAAGAGGATCAAGGTGCCGTGTGGAGTACATCCAAGAAGGGGGGGTGGGCAAGTATTCCAAATACCCATATGGTTTCCAAATGATGTGTTCAATGGAATAGATTATATAGTTGGCCAAACACATATTTTTTTTTGTATTTAACATCCAATCAAGGGTCAGCCCATTAAAATAGACATCAATAGTAGCAGCAGCAGAAGCAGTGGCAGCCATGGCACCAACAGAAGCAGTCACATGCAACCATACACCAAAGAGTTAACAAACAAACAAACAAACAACACGCACACCATGTAACACGAAAAGAAAGACAACAAAGAGGAAAGAAGCCATGCAGTGTACAGCATAATGAAAGGAAGGAGAAGGAGAGAGAGAGAGAGAGAGAGAGAGAGAGAGAGAGAGAGAGAGAGAGAGAGAGAGAGAGAGAGAGAGAGAGAGAGAGAGAGAGAGAGAGAGAGAGAGAGAGAGAGAGAGAGAGAGAGAGAGAGAAGAGAGAGAAAGAAAAGAGAGAAGAGAAAGAGAAGAGAAAGGGGAGGGGAGAGAAGAGAGAGAGAGAGAGAGAGAGAGAGAGAGAGAGAGAGAGAGAGAGAGAGAGAGAGAGAGAGAGAGAGAGAGAGAGAGAGAGAGAGAGAGAGAGAGAGAGAGAGAGCAAATAATAAGCAAACAGAAATAAGTTTTGACAGTAAGACGCAATCAGATAATAAAACAATTAAGAAAAAATATGAAGAGGAACATGAGGTTCAGGGGATTGAGAGAGAGAGAGAGAAGAAAAAAAAGAAAAGGAAAATGTTAATAAAAAGCATACAAAAATAATATAAAATAACAAAAGATATGATTGAAATAATAAAATAAATTGGCTGGTGCTTCAGACTTGGAGATAAATTTGACCACCTCAAGCAGGAACAAGCATGGGCAGATACCTTGAGAAAAATGACATACATACAACAGACCTTTGTCTACAATACACCTGTGGGGGATATTTCACACCTGCAGAAAACTAAGTGTAAAAAGCATGTCATATCAGGCCACCATCACACAGTAACTCCATTGTTATGTACACTAAAACCTTCTGATGGGATAACAAGTTTGGATGAGAAAGAAATCTCCACTGAATTCACTCCAATGTACACAGTTTCTATGGAAATAGTCTACTTACAAATTTAAAAGTTGCAAAATACCCATCAAATCTTGAATATGTTTAATAGATTAAGAATGTTTGATATGAATTATATTCCGTCATGAAATATGTTTGGTTGGTGTAAGTAGTTTGGTAGCCAGCTTATACAAAGTACAGTAGTCTTACATCACTCTGTTCTATCAACAACTTCAAGTCAAATATCTATATTTTTCTTTGTTATTAAATCTTTGTGAATAAAATTAGTTCCATGAATTTGGTTTTTTGCTTAGAGGTTAATGCACCTACGAAGACAGAGTTAGGTTGAGCTATAAAAGCCCAGGAAAAAGCACAATTAGTTTGGGAAACAGCAACAGGATTCTCAAAGCAAATTCATACCAAATGTGATTAGAATGTGTGGCAGCAGCATCAAGGATTGAGAGCATGGAGGAGGGACAGGATGAAGAACATGTGTCAGATTTACAGGAAAGACATGACCAGGAGAGTAGAGTGTTCAGATGTAGATGTATATTAGTGTTAACCACGTGGAATGCATGCCTCACATATAGCGAGCATCCAGTGTACATATGGATACCAAACAAAGTCTAGATTGTAGGTTATAAGGTTATAAGGTCATAAAATTAAAGTCAGATATCCAAACACTACAGGTGATATATCAAAGAGGTTTTAAAGTTGTGGTGAGAGTAATGGAAATGTTTATGGAAGATTTGACTCATAATATGTTTTTTGATCCAATGTATCAGAGTGGGAGAGATGGTGGAAGAGCAATAGGACTACAGCAAAAACAAAGTCAATAAACAAGAGCCTGGAAATTCTTATGTTATGTTCATCATCTTGACTGGTGTTCCAATGAAGATGTTTAAAAATATTCAAATAAAAACAGATATAGACAAAGAATAGCAAGAAATATGTGAATGTAAAAATG
This sequence comes from Metacarcinus magister, assembly GCA_029783475.1. Classification (NCBI taxonomy): domain Eukaryota; kingdom Metazoa; phylum Arthropoda; class Malacostraca; order Decapoda; family Cancridae; genus Metacarcinus; species Metacarcinus magister. Next base: position 98,524 of record JAPQNM010000013.1, on the reverse strand, counting down.
CATGTTTAAAGATATTACATGATAAATGTCCTTTGAAAAATATCTATTACATAATCTAGGACCACTGTACTATGCATATGACTACAAGGCAAGTTTTGGTGATGAAATATTACAGAAAGGTTTTAATGTACTCAAAAAGAACATATCAACCACTGAACTCAACTGAACCTCTATCAGCTGGAAGCAAATGCTTTTTATAAAAGAATATTAACCAAATGATATGAGGAAATACTGAAATTGTAATAATATGAACTGTTAGCAAAAGTTATCCATAAAAGAATATCAGCCAACTAATATGAAAAAAATACAACACATATAATGACGTAAGTTCAACTAATAAGAAAACTAAAATGCTGATAAGCCTGAACATGAAGGATAACTTTATAAAATAAGTTCCAGGCAAACTCTAAACATAAAGTACTGAACCACTTAAATAATCCTTCAATTTTGCCAGCGAGCAAAGAATACTTGCAATTTTAAGGCTTTCCGATTTGTTTTTATTCTTACAAATATATTCAATGAAATTATTCTTCGCAATGTAAGTGAAACAAAATTCCATTCAATGAAATTCTTCATATTCCTTTCCTCTTAAAAAAAAAATAAGAATTAATCTAAATCTGAAAATTTTTAAAAAGTAAAATACTTCAGCAAACAATAACAGGAATCCAAAAATCTTATCCATATCTATAAAAACCTCCATATCAATCCTGACCTACAAATCACTACATTGCACAACTGACTCACATAGCAAAGCAACAGAAGGCAGATGATGCAAGACTACAATTAGGCTACCTCAAGTGCTCCTTTACCTCCGTCTGCAGAGTCTAGCGCCCCTTTCTTGCTTGGGGATTTCTTGGGGGAGGGCTTGGGGCTAGGGGACCTTGATCGTACAACAGGGGCTTCAATTCCTTTATCAATGACACTCTTATCACTGTCTACTTTTGGTGCCTTGCCAACACTGGATAATGTGTCACTACTCCCTGTGGTGTTAATGGTGTTTGCACTCACACCATTATCAGAAACTGTTACCTCAATATTCGGGGTTGACGGGGTATCGGATTCACTAGTTACGGCATTTTGTACTAAGGAATTATCAGAGGCTGAGGACATACTTATCTGGTCAGGCTTAGGTTCTTCCTCCTTATTAGCATCTTCTAAGAGCAGCATGTGAGAAAATAAGATTGCAAGGATGTACACTAGCATACTAATTTACTGGAATTAGCATTAGTGATATATAGTCACTACTACGTATTAAGTTACAACTACACTCAACTTGTTACTGTAAAACACAAGGTAGCTGGTATTCAACATCAGGTTTTTAGCATGCTGACTACCTAATTCTGTCAGTCATTTCAGAATTACTTTTATAAATACATACTGAGCTGTGACCAATTGTTCCATTTTCACTTTAAGAATAGTGTATCATTTTTCAACCAGGATCTTGTCAACCAATTTCAAATCTACTTCTTACACACTCTATCTTCCACCAAATCACTACATCCACCTTCAATATTCTTAATTTCATATCTGACAGCTTTAACTAATTCATGAATTAATCTTATGTTTATCTATTCACACACAAAATACATTTCTAAAGTGTCACACCAGACGCGCAAGAACCACTTCTAGGGGTCGTCAAGGCTGCGTCATTAATCATTCACCACCTCTTCCTCCACCTTCACACAACACCACACTTCCTTCACCCCTCAAAGCCACTCTGACCAATTACACAAAAATTAAAACAAAGCTTACGTCTCATGGCAGCCTGAGGAAGGTTATTTGGAAAGTACTTGGACTCGGTGTCAAAGGAATAGTCCAGTATTGAAAGGAGGGTTTTGGTGAGACGCAGAAGGTCGCTGAAACTGTAGAAGCCAAAATATATGAGGTAACGAGCCAGCTTCACCACCTATAAAAAGAAAAGAGAAAAAATTTGAAGGTATTGCAAAAATTGGTAGAATATAAACTAAAGTAAAATTCCATGTAAGAATGTGATGAAGATTTTTGATGAACTAATCAGATGACAGCCATGACAGGTGAAAAATATATGTAAAGAGATGCTGGAGATTCAATACCCTGACAAAACAAACACATAGTAAGAGCATAATACCAATAAAACCAAAATAATCACTGAGAAAAAAATATATAACCGTTTATGCACTAAGTCACACGTCTACGTTTCACTTTCCTCTTTTATGGATTTATTTTTGTTTTGTAGCATTATCTTCAGAGGTAATGAGGGTCGATTCCCTACATATATTTTTCTATTGTAATTGTTAGATATTGTATCATAAGATGATATTGTATGATGACCGACACTTTCCTTCTGGAAGGCCGCTAGGCAAGACCTTGCAAAAACATTTTGGGTCAATTTGGTACCAAACGGTAGATTTTTTCCAGCCATACCATGGAGTTTCATAACATTAATTGTTGGCCCCCAGTGAATTATGTATTTTTTTTTACATTTTTTCAATTACAACAAGCAATACAACCAAACTCTTACCTCAAATGTCAGTTTGTTCTGCTCACAGTCTGAGAAACTCCACATCTTGTCCACCACATTGCACAAGTATTCCTCCACAAAAGTGATCACGTCCTTAAAAGTAGTCTCTGCTGCCTCTGCACTATGCATTGCTGCATGCTTGTCATAGCTGCAACAAGTAGGTTACTGAAGAAACCTTGCAATCAAAATATCATCGTATCAAGAATAGTTTGTAACTACCCAATCTTGTCCCAAATCATAAAGAACAAAATAACAATTTCATCAAAACAATATCTGTGTGTGCACTACCTATTTATCAATCTAACCACTATCTAGCTATATATATATATATATATATATATATATATATATATATATATATATATATATATATATATATATATATGAATATTATATATATATATATATATATATGTATATATATATATATATATATATATATATATATGAATATTATATATATATATATATATATATGTATATATATATATATATATGAATATATATATGAATATATATATATATATATATATATATATATATATAATATATATATATATATATATATAATATATATATATATATATATATATATATATGAATATATATATATATATATATTATATATATATATATATATATATATATATATATATATATATATATTTGAGAGAGAGAGAGAGAGAGAGAGAGAGAGAGAGAGCGAGAGCGAGCGAGCGAGCGAGCGAGGGAGGGAGGAGAGGGAGGGAGGGAGGAGGGAGGGAGGGAGGGAGGGAGGGAGGAGAGAGAGAGAGAGAGAGAGAGAGAGAGAGAGAGAGAGAGAGAGAGAGAAACAGTTTGTTTGTGTGTTCATGTGTGTGTGATTTAGTTGCAATATACAAGGCCTGAGCAACCCACATGGGGTTTATCCATCAGTTCAATATTTCCTTTATTTGTACAATCTTTGCTGCTATCGCCACTTCTTTTCTTGGGTGTCGTTGAAAAATACAGATTCATATATTGAGATACTACAAAACGTGGTGCATCACTGTATATACAATTGTTCAAATAATAGAAGACAACTCTCTGTGTGTAAAAGCAGGTGTAAGTATTGTGATGTTGTCCTCCTAAGCAACAAACAGTCTGCCAAACACTTATGATTAGTAATCTGTTCTTGTGTGATATTTTGCTACATGATCAACTGTGTTTGCCAGATGAATAATTGCTGTTTCCAGTACAAAATGCAGTAAAAGTAAATGTTGAATCCCACATTAACCTGTGATAACTCGCCTTTCTTTCAATGCTTATTTTCTGTTTGAGCGTTAACACAACTCATTTATGCCTTGCTGACTTAACTTTCACCATGCCAAGTATTTCAAGAGTGATGTAACCAATCCACCAGCACAATATTCTCAATGAAATAGTAACAGTGGAAAACAAACACTGGTGGGTAACATAGAAACAGTATCACCAGTGGGAGAAAATGGTGGGCTTAGTACTAAATTATAATTTAAGTGATTTTTTAAATAGTTTTCAAATTTTCAAATTAAAAAATTTTAATTAAAATTTCTAATTTTTAAAATCTAAATAATTTTTTAAACGATTGCTTGAGCAGATAGCTGTGGTTCCTCTGTATATTAAAATAGAGATAGACAGATAGATAGATAGAAAGAAAAAGATAGATAAGTAGAATGATGAATAAAGGTAATAGATAATGAAGTGTAAGATAATCCCTGAAATTCCTCACAATTCATTGGGTAAACTCATAAACTATGAATAAATTATTAATCTCTCAAACTGCCAAAATGACTTGGATCAAATAAACGATTGCACTTAAACATGCAATTATTTACACAAATTATTTTCACTGCTATGGATTATATTTTCTTATACATATGACACTATATATATATATTCTGATACACAAAATTTAGTAGCAACAATGAACCATAATAATATGAACAAACGTTAACACAAGATGAATGCAACAATACAATGAGGCAATAAGGAGAGGTTATAGGATGCTAGGCTTTTTAATTTTCCTATTTAAAATTTTTTCTTTAATTAAGTAAAAAAAAGATTAAATAATCCCCCGAACTAGGTATCTATAGACCATATAGTTCTGCTAGGGTTAGAGAGAGAGCACTTCCCCTCTCACCAAGAACCTGCCGCGAGCCAGGATCCAACTCACAACTTTTAGGTCACGAGCCGAGCACTGTACCACAGAGCCACCCGACCCCTTTTAATTAAGTAAATAAAACCAGACTTTTTAACATGAACTTCCCCTAAATACTAAAGCAGCAACCGGTCACTTGGAATGCGTTCTAAAATTTTTGTCTCCATCTTGAAATATTACAAAATCCGCTGATAATCAATAGAGAAGTGAAACTGATTTTGCATAACAAATCTTACCTGGAAATGTTGTCAGACTGAGACCTGTTCTCTTTGGAAAACATTATAAAATTCTTGCAAGATTGACAAATATTAAGGCGAGAAAGTTGTCATATGTGCTGATGTGCTGAATCCATTTTTAAGAATTAAAAAACACATCTTATAATACAAAAAATTTGTTTGTCATGAACATATATCTTCATGTAATTCAAATTTTCCTCTTGTCTTAGCTACCCACATTTAGAGGGTAACAGCCCGGTATATAAATAGACAATTCTTACAAACACCACCATGAGGTCTAAATAGTTATATAATGATGATCATTGAGGACATGAAATGAGTTTTTGTTTCATATTTTTTCTTGGATCCCAACTTGCAAATGACCAAGAGTATTTGTAAAAAAAAAGTTAAGAGCAAAAATGTGACATTGATAACAGTTCAAAAGTAAATAACTATTAATGCTTTTTACTGTATACAATGAGCTTTTGTATTAGTTTTTTCTTGCTTGCCAACTTGCATGTATCTGAAAGGATTAGTAGCATGAAGGAGCCAGAGGGACAAAGGTGTAGCAGTGATAATAATTGTTCAAAGTAAATGCATACTAATCATTATCTCAGATGAGGTCAAACATTCCTACAAATCCAGGTAATTTTGGCTGCTTGTCTTGTTAGTAGTTACATTATATGAAATAAAATCCAAATTTTGAGCATGGTAAGCCAAAGAATCGTGGATAATCTCATTTTTCCTCTAAAAATCTGAAAACTTTGAGCTTATGTACCAATGAAAACAAATGTATAATTAAATTTTTCCAACACATATACAAAATATTAAATACGTAATAGTGATTAGATTAAATTGGTAAATTTTCTGAATGTTATCTTTAGTATTGATTCACAAAAAAGTCTGACAAAAAATATTTGTAACATTTGAAACACTAATGAATGAGGTTATTTATATGCAGTTTTATAAGTAATTATAAAGTCCATAACAAAACTTTACCATTACAAGTATGTATATAAATAATTGTGTATATAAATAAATGTGTGTATATATATATATATATATATATATATATATATATATATATATATATATATATATATATATATATATATATATACATATACATACATACATATATATACACATTATATATTATATATATTATATATATATATATATATATATATATATATATATATATATATATATATATATATATATAATGCAATAACAGTCCAAAAATATGGACTAGAAAACTTGATAAAAGGTGAAAGTTATCCAATCAATGGAGGATATGCAATTATTTATTAGAAAATTATGGTTTGCAGTTTAAGAAGAGTAAATAAATAATGGGAATCAGTCTGATGTAAGTTTGACAGTCAGTCAAGTTATCACAACAACCCCATGATAAGATTCAATGAAAAAACACTAATAGTTTATGCTATTTCTTGCAGTCCTCTTTATAGCAAAACATTACATCAGTCAGTTTATTTTTATATATAGCAAGAAGTTGATATTTTCTCTATTATCCAAATAATAAGTGCTAAGTAAAAAAAAAAAATAGTAATCATTCCAAATGACTGAGAATATGAAAGGAATGAAGTATTGAAGAAACTTTATCACACTATCACGTAACTACTGATCTGAAAGTTTATAAGAGTTTGATGTTCAATCATAAGATACTAAACGAATCATTTAGTTTTTCTTCTTACAATGATGGCATTATTGTTAAGCAAAGGCAGGTAAGAAGCTAGCTGTAGCACTACTAACACCACCTTCACATGTCTGCATGTTTGCAATGCCTGACCAACATGCAGAATGCAAAATAAAGGTTATCATGCAAAAGGTGCTTTCACAGGCACAAGCAGAGAAGCAGCTTTAAAAATATTGCTGAAGTTTTGTTAAAGTTGTAGTCTTTACCAACGCAGTGGCTTGGTCCTGAAGCAGCAAAACAGATCACCAGTAACAGAAGGTATTAATGACTGCCTAGGGGAGTGGTAATACACTTAAGGTATGCCACATTAATCACTCATTTCAAAACCTACCAAACCCTGGCTTCTTGGAATCTCTCTCTCTCTCTCTCTCTCTCTCTCTCTCTCTCTCTCTCTCTCTCTCTCTCTCTCTCTCTCTCTCTCTCTCTCTCTCTCTCTCTCTCTCTCTCTCTCTCTCTCTCTCTCTCTCTCTCTCTCTCTCTCTCTCTCTCTCTCTCTCTCTCTCCCCATCCCACCTTGGTAGCACCTGAGCCTTTTCAGTTGTTGTAACACAACTGAAAGCCAACATTCAACACAAAATTGATCCATTGTCTTGGCTGAATATTACTCTAAATCAATTAGTGTTAGTACTAAATATAATATATCTCAAACATCATAGTTCCTTTCTCTTCACATACAAAAAAATTAAAATTTTTCTTCTATTTTCTACTAAACAGGTTGTGAGATGCACTTCTTATATGTAACTTTTTGCATGCTTTTACTGCACTGCATCGAAAATACAATACATTTAACCTAGGAATGCAATGGAAGATGCCTTCTCTTAAACTAATATCATAATAATCACCAAAATGTACAATGCTACAGACATCAGAGAATACCACTTTCTCTTTATCTTTCACCTTCTTAATGTTCGGAGTATCAAGTTCTTTTGATAAAGAGTCCACAGGATGATATCAAAAGTATACCCAATATGGAACACACTATATTCCAAACACCCTAATGACATTTAAATGAGTCACCTCACCATTGTACTGCAGGACAAATGAACACCATTATTACATCAATAAAATTAGTTATAATATATTATTAAAGATGTTCCTATTCTATAAATTCACAAACAAAAAATCATAATTACTTTGTTTCTCTTTAAGTTCAGCCAGTTTGCTAACCAGCTAAGCAACAACAAAGACAGCCTGTAGATATCTTATAAATGCTTCCCCATCCAGACAGCCAGCCTTCACAACATTGTTCATTGCAAGATGCCAGAAGCAAAATCCAATTGTACTCAAACTCATATCTTTTCTAAGCCCTTACACCTCAGCTTCATATCATAAGAAAATGCACTATTTACCCTAACTTCTAAAGCTTCACACTAAGTATTACCTCAATCATTCATATTTGAAATAATTTTTCAACATTCACTTTCCATACTTGCATACAAAATGCAAACACAACATTCCACAAAACTCAACAAGTCAACACTACAGTTTCATAGCAAACTTGCTTCTAATCACTAATCCTCTACTCAGACTGCATCAACAAAATGGCCTTGAAACCCCACCAAGAAAAGAAAGCCAGATTGGTTCAGGTAAAGCAGTTAACTGTACCTCACCTCAATGACTGAATAAGTGAAGCTCAACTTGGAATCACTTAAATATTAACAAGTTAGGGCAGGTTAGGAAGGACATAACCTACAACATATAATGTGACCCAGTACGATATACCAATATATTCAAAGACTTATCTGGTGAGTAAGAGGTAAATTTATATTAGGATTCTTGGGATAGGCCATACTACACACAGCTAAAATGTCTACATCAAAAACTATCAACTCACTCTGAGATGGACATGTGAGGCTGTATCTCTGACCAGAGGCGAGCATACTTGACTGGAGTCACCATTTCTTGAGGCTCACAGTCCACGTGCATGTGTAGCATGAGGCGGCAGAAGGCAGCACGCAGGTCGTAGGTCAGTGTCTCTTCTTCCATGCACCTGACCACACAAAAATAAAACCACTGTCAATAAAAAAAAAAAATTGCAAACTCTGTAATTTATGTTTTATTTCAATTATAAGAGATGGTGGTTTTGTACCTTTTTAAAATAAAAATAGTGAATTGTATTAACTTTAATGACATTCTAGTATAAGTTAGAATCTATAACATTTGAGACGACTAATACTAATGTAAAAACTAATAACATGGAGTCACGCTGGCCCGAGGGTGTGGGCAGGAAATAATGGTATGTACTGTTACTTTTACCATGAAATTTTGATATATTTTCACCCTCCACCTCTTATCAGCTCTCCTCTTTACCTGAGCAAGCCTTCCTGAGTTTGTGAATACAAAGAATTACCTATACTACATATACTAATCAAACCAATACTATCAAGAAGTCCACAAAAAATAAGATTCAAGACAGATACCAGTAGCATTTTTTTTTTTATATAATAATCTGTCTGTGTACGTGCCTGTCCTTCATACATTCATTTATTATCTCTCTCTCTCTCTCTCTCTCTCTCTCTCTCTCTCTCTCTCTCTCTCTCTCTCTCTCTCTCACTTGAGCATGAGGTTGATCTTGAGGAGTGGTGACAGGGGCTTGATGGCGAGGTACTGCCGGTCAAGACACATGTTAGAGAACAGGTCCAGCATGTGACGGTAATACTCCAGGATGAGACGATCTTCACCTCCTTCTGATTCATTTTGGCTTTGAGCACGTGTTGCAAGGTCCACGATTGACTTGGAACACTGACCAGAGAGAAAATGGCATGTGAGGAAAACTTTCTTAACATGTAAAGTGATGAATGTGTGTCTATATGAACTTGTAATAGGTGTTTAAAATCTTCCCTCTCAGAACTGCCAGTAAATGGGTCAGACTCTGCACTAATCTGCTAATGAATACTGACTGAAAAAGATGATGAATATACCTACCTAACACCACTCACTATTCAATCCTCCATCACTTACTTACTATTCAACGCGTACAGATTCAACCTCACCTCCCCATTATTCCACATGAGAACCACTTCTTCTGCATGTTCAATAGACACCATGGGGCCAGAACCATCCACTTCTGTCTCCACCTCCACTTCCTCTTCTACCACTCTGGAAAAAAAATTGATTCTTACACAATCTTTTACCACAAATATTAATTATACAAATATCTTGAGAGAGAGCGAGAGTGTGAGAAAGAGAAAGAGAAAGAGAGAGAGAGAGAGAGAGAGAGAGAGAGAGAGAGAGAGAGAGAGAGAGAGAGAGAGAGAGAGAGAGCAAACAAATTCTCACAACTGTTTTCTTTTTCTTTTTCTTTCCTCACCTGGTTTCTATGAGGATGTCGTTGTTCTTTTCACTGAACACACTTTTGCAGATCAGTTCCTGGGTGCGAGGGATTGCTTGGTTGTTGGAGATGCACAAAACCTGTAATAGAAAGTGAATTTTCAACTTATATTTGTTTACTCGGAAATTTTGGTATTATTATGGAGACCGCATCAAGGATATCTCTCTCTCTCTCTCTTTCTTTATCCTTACTTTCTATTTCATTAGTCTGAATTTCCTAGTCTCCTCGACATGAGAAGTGGGAGAAATGATAATTATGAGAAAACAAAAGATGAACAAAATCAACAACGAATTAATATAAAAATCTATGTGAATAAGTAACAGTTAGGTTAGCACAGAAAGTCCATAATGCATATTAATGGGTAAGGTAACTTTCAAGATGGGTATAAGTAAAACAAGATAAATAATAACTGCAACAAGTTATACAAGCACAATAACAAATACCACAACATGATACTTACCCCATGTATTCTTCAAAGTTGTTTTTTTTTGTGTGTGTGTTTGTGTGTGTGTGTGTATTATTGTTATTGTTATTATTATTATTACAGTAACACCAACCTTTAAGTAGTCTAGGAATCTCCAATCCCACTTATGCATATTCTTTCTAACCAAGCCGACAAACGTTTCAATTTCTGTGGCAGTGATGTGAATTTCCAACAGCTTGCGGTTATTGTGTAGCAGTGCCGTGATAGTCTCCTCGGCCAAGATGTCAATGCCAATCTGTTTCTGCATGAAGCCGAAGTGTTGTGCAATGTGTTCCTGGAAAAGAATGAAAAATGAAGATGAAGAATGAAGATGAAGAATGAAAAGGCACAATTCTATTCTTTAATGACTTTTTTTTTTCTTCTGTTGAATGGTCATTGCAATTTACATATAAAAATCCAGTATATTACAGAAAAAATAAACATGGGCACTCCTTATAGCCTTCACTAGTAAATAATAATATAAGTAGGTATCATTTTTCATTGGTTATTTTCTGTTTATTTCATCTTATCCTACTTCCAGTTCATAGGGAAGCAAATATATTGTCAAACTTAAAAAACAAACAAATTTATTCTTGCTGCTCTTGACAGGCCTCCGGGAGCTTTTGTAGCTTCCTTATATACTACATTGTATACCTGGTTCTTGCGGTAGTTTTGCTGGGCCAGTCTGAGCAGCCGGTAACAAAGACGGAAGATAGTCTTGTAGGCGGAGTGTCGAGGATCATTCAACTCATCAATACGCAGCAATGGTCCATCTCCACCTTGAGTCTCGGTGAAAGGTGCTTGAAGGATCTTGAATATCTGTGGGAAAAGATGATAAATTAATAAATCACTCAGTCCCTGTATACTGCAACTAGGTAAACACACACACACACACACACACACACACACACACACACACACACCTAAAATCCAGTATACTATAGCTATGTAAAAAAGTATATGGATACACACCTACAGAAACACACTCACCTGCTTCAGGATGCTCTGTTCTCGCAGGAGTTTCTGTCGATCTCTGTTAGGATTTGTTACTTCTAAGGCAAGTGCCAGGTTCTCATTCTTGGTTTGTTCATGCTCCTTTTCCGCTGTGAAGTACACCAGCTCGATCAGTAACTGCATCAGGGACCTGGGAATGCATCAGACAAGACGAGTTACACTTTGTTCCTTCCTGCTTGCTTCACAGATTATGTTACTAACCAAACAATCTCAATGGTTGACGGGCCAAATTTCACTCGCATACACTTTCTTCACAAACTATTCATTCTTCTTTCTCTCAAGATGACCAAACCTTCCAAGTATTTCTTTTCACCCATTCCATTACAACACACTTCACTCCATGTCCACAAGGTCCCATGCCACACCTTTCATACACCCTTACATTGCTCTCACCCTCCCATCTTGTTATGTCAGATGCTCCTCTCAGATAATTAATTTCCACAGCCCTATTCCATGTCCAAGGCTTTCATCCATATATCAAACTTGAGAAAATCTATGTTAAAAAGCAGTGTGATTGAGCTAAACCACCAAAAAAACGTACTTTCTCTCCGTCTGTGTGATTGTTCCTTTCTCCAGTTTCTTGGCGTGTTTAGCTAACACCTCACTGGCATCATTGGCAAAATCCAAGTCCCTAACCTCCTTGGCATGGACTGGAACTAGAGAAAAGGCTTCCTTGTCCTCTTTGATGGCAGCACACCCAACCTGGATGAAAAGAGGAGAGAGATATCAACAACAATGCAATGTGTAATATATCTTCATCTTCACTTATTTAAGATTGTCTAAAGCTCATCTCCTCAATTACATTTTTCACATCATCCATCCACCTCCAATCATGACCTTCCTCTCAACCTCACACCACTCACTTCAGATACCTTTATTCTCTTCATCAACTGATCCTCCCCCCACCCCCCCCAAAAAAAAAAGCAAAACTTTCATGTCAATCGTTGTCAGTGGTGTACTCAAACCTTAAGAGTTAAATAAGTTTGCCTTTACTGCACCTTAGACATGACAGGTTTGTCGTCCTCCTTGTCGATGGGGATGGAAGTGGAGTGAACCCAAGTGTAGGTACAAAGGTGACGGAGGCGTACATAGGAAGACTGTGGCACCATGGAGTCAAAGCGTATTTGTGTGGTCGGCTCCAGCTCAAATATAGATGCAATTTCATTACTAAGTGGTACTGCGACAAGCTGGTACACATTGCCTCCACTGGGATCTGAAAGAAATAAATGTGAATAATAAAAGTAAGAACTGTATGTCAACCCCATGCACTTGGAAATTAATCACACTTTCTTTGATTAAGACATTATGTGTGTGTGTGTGTGTGTGTGTGTGTGTGTGTGTGTGTGTGTGTGTGTGTGTGTGTGTGTGTGTGTGTGTGTGTGTGTGTGTGTGCGTGAGTGTGTGCGTGTGTGTGTGTGTGTGTGTGTGTGTGTGTGCGTGCGTGTGCGTGGGTGTGTGTATGCGTGCCTTGTCTTGGCTATCGTCTTTAGGGGGATAACAGCCTGGCATATATATATATATATATATATATATATATATATATATATATATATATATATATATATATATATATATATATTTATTTATATATATATGAAGTTAAGTAAAGTAAAGTAACACTTTAGCCTCAAGAATACTTGGGGATATAGTTTGGTTGCTCACAATTGTGGTATTAGACCACTCAAAATGTTCCTGTCCTGTCCCTGTATGTTATATAAATGAAAGAACATTTTCTTTATCATATGGAAGTAATCGCAATTCTAATCCTTAAGTGATGAACAACAATTTGAGAGTTTATCAATCAAATTAAATATTTAATAATACCTAATCGAACAAACAATTATTCCCATAATATCAGCAGCTAAATAAGAAACAAATACACAACTAGTGTAGTGTACTGCATTGAAAGGAAAACTTATTGTGTGAATCAAGAGCAGACCTCATTATCCTTATCCAATGTGTGTGATATATAAATGTGTCAAAGTAATACAAGAATGTGGTGTAGTTACATGACTGGTTAAAGGTAAAGCAACTATAGTAATGTTGTGACTTCTATTGTAGTGTGATAATATTACAGAAGACTTGCAATGTGAGTACTAAGGAGCTTCCACTGCAGTGAAAAGCTTGTCCTGTCATGCTTCAGGTGTCAGTGGTGGTCTAGACTAGGCTTAACAAAGCAACTGTCAAGATGGAGGTGGACTGCACCAAGTGTCAGTTTAATGTGGCTAACTCTACATCATATTATTATGTACACACACACACACACACACACACACACACACACACACACACACACACACACACACACAAGGACATCCAACATAATGATCAAAGTCATCAAACACATGAATATATTAAGGTACATTGTAGTCAATAAATAAATCATTCTGACACATACAACAAATGATCATCCTACTGATACATCACACAGACAGTTGTTAACATCTTCCATGAGAGTTGTTTACATTAAGTGGGTGAGTGAGTGGTGCATCCTCTTCTCTGTTTTATACACTCCTTCCTTTACACTACAGGGCTCCTTTGCTTTACATTAGATGCTCCCTTGACAGATGTTCACGTCTTCACACACTGGCTTCATTATGCATAAATAACTCCAACCTCATACACTTCACTGGTCACCTTCCATATAATACAACTATGTTACCAACCTGCTAATATGTACTCAGAATGTTACTCAAAACTATCTGTCTGTCTACCCCAAAAATGGGATAGTCAAGACAAGGCACGCCAGGGTTCATGGAGACATTACTGTTCCCTCCCCCTCTGCGCCTCGTCTTTTCGTAAGAGAGAATAGAGAAGGGGCTTCCCAGATCCATCCTTTTTGTTGCCTCTTACAAACTGCAGAAATTATGGTGGTAGAAATCTTGTAGCTCCCACCACAGGGCTAACTAACTCTAAAATTATCTCCCTTACATTTGCAGTGGGGTGGAAAAAAAAAAAGATGAAATGCATGAGAAGTATGTAATCCTTTGTATGCATGTATGTAATCATTAATATGTAATCACTTTGATACCTCAAGGGAATACTTCAAAACAAAAACATCAACTTGTATGAAAGGAGAACAGCAGAAAATGTATATGAAAAATATGATAAGGTATTAAAAGTGTTTAATATAGGAACTAGTAGATATGTCTAAAAGAAGGAGCAGACAGCTAGACACCTGCTGTTACAATCGATAAATGTTCCCACAGGGTTACCTAAGGGAGACACTGTAGGCTCATCATTGATCTTCCTTATGTTCTTGAGTCTCAATAACACTAAAAAATCACCCTTTACACCATGGGATGAATTCATTAGAGATCAACCAAGACATTAAAAACAATATCGTAAAAAATACTCAATTCATTGCTGCTCCCTAGATAGATAGCAGACAGTGGATGAATTATAAAAAGTTACATTTATAAGAGTTGTGGAGATATCTTCATACTCCTCTCTTTAAGGAGTTCAAGTGACAGGAAAGTGGAAAAAACAGAGTAAGGTACAATGTTTCAGAGGTTACCTGTGAAAAGGATGAGTTGAAATTCTGGTTACATCTTGCAATAGTAAGGTGGACATAATAAGTATAAGAACAAGCAGTTTTGTGCAGCAAAACCCTAGGAACAAGGGAGGTATGTAATTAGCAAATTCAAAAGAACAGAAACCATGATAAAAGCATTAGATAAAGGGATGCAATATTGTGACACACATTGACAGATTGAACACCAATAGAGAAGAGGAGTTGATGAATGAATAACTAGTGACTGTACCTTGCTTAAATGTGTTGTGTGAGACTCAGGTGTTTGAAGTCACTAATAAGGATGTATTCTTTTCTCTACAAATTTTAAGTACTCAGTTGACATCAAAAGTATCCTGTTGCACTATGACCGGGAGTCTTGTTTTCCATCATCTGACTACAACTTAACTGTCATGTTTTAACTCATTCACTACCTCTATCTCATTCTATTGACTATGTTAACTTCTTTGACTATTCAACTTCCACAAGGGATCAATTATTGGCCTATTTTTTTCAGCTGAAGTCTTAGAGGTAGATTTTAACATTTACCACCAAATTTATGTATCACCTATACTAACATGAACAAACTTTCAACTTTGTTTTTCTCGCTAACTAACAGTGAAGCAGACACATGTTTCCTTTGCTTTTTTTTGTAAAGTGCAGGTTTCAGAGTGCTTGGCAGGCATTTCCTCAATATCATAATGCAAATGTTAAGAAAATATTTTGACATGGGAAGGGAATAGATAAGCTCATAACAACAACCCAAAATGCTGCTGGTCTCCATAAGTTGATCAAGGGAAGTGAAGCTTATCATTATGTCATGGCAGGCTTTAGCAGGAAAAAACTAATATATTTTTTGTGTTGTAGGCTTCTTAGCATTTAGCAGGAATTTCCTCAACATTAGGCTGTGAATAACATGAACAAAGCAGTGACATGGGAAGAAGCTGAATACGCTCAAAACAACAACTAAAAAAGATTATCTCAATAAACTTATCTTTGAGAGTAAAAGCAGACTCGTTTGTTACAGCAAGCTTTGGAGATAACAAAAATAATAATTCTTGTGGTATTTTATTTATGCAGTCTGGGTTTGTATGCGTTTAGTGTCAATCTGTCCTATATTACACTGTGTATGTTTTAGAGAACAGTTGATGACATGAATGTTTATACCCAGCCAATGGGTCTACTGATCCTCACACTCTCCACAAAACTGTTGCAGTCTACGAGAAAGCCGTAAATCATGTGTTCAGTTTGTGAGTTGGATTGCATTAAGTTGCTTTGCTTTAAACACAATTGACAGTTTAAATATACATACACAAATAGTAGCCCTGAGGAAAAACAATACTATATATACCATGTATGTACAGGATAACTTTGTTAACTGACAACACATTCTAATTCCTATCAATGTCTTGTTCCACCTCCTGAAGTGATCATACGTGGTAACAGGCACCTTGTACATTTCAACTAAGAGTAATATTAATAAAAAAATAATAATAATGAATTAAAAAAATAAATAAAACCAAGCCAGGTGATTGTATGGCGCAGGAGCCCTGTACCAAGAACCATGTTGCAGTCTGTTATAGTAGCAAAGTTTATGGCAAAGCAAGTACTACTAGTATGTGGTTATTAACAAATACCTGTGGAGACCTTCCACAACCCAGTCTTTCTCTTGCGCCCGTCCGTGCTTCCAGATTCAATGGACTGTTGCCTCAAAATTTGCTCTAGAAAGGGACAAGTGTGTTGGACAAAGTGCCCAAGAGACTCCTCAAAGGGAACACAGACTCCCATCAAACACCACTTCTTTTTAAGTATACATACACAACTAAGAAAAGAGGCATTCCTAAAAAAATATGTATATGTAAAAAAACCTCTAAATCAAATCACTCTACAATCTGTAATGTATAAATGCATTCAAAAGAAATATTATTACATGTAATAATAAAACAATAGTTTTGTCATGCTCAATAACTACTAGAAACCACTACAATACCACCAAGTAGTATAATAAATTAAACACTTTCATTATATAACTGTGATAATTTTCTCCTCCAATATTAATGTGAAAATAACTACTGTATGTATCTAATTTTCATATGGTGATGAATTTATAGTATTCAATACATGAATAGCATGCTGATCTGAAACTATAACTTCAAAGAAAATAACAGTAATGCATCCGATTTTAATCTGCCAATGAATTTATAATATTCATCATTGGAACAAAACACTGACTTGCAAATTGATCTAAAAATCAACTCACTCAACAGACTTTTCAGTGAGTCATAAATCGGAAAATCAATATACCACCTACACCATAAAACATCTGTTAATGAGTAATCCAGCTGCACTAAGCACTTCAACAGCAGTGTATAGGTGTACCATGTGAGTCAGTGGTGTTGACATAACCTTCACCCAATGAACATTACCTCTGAGCTTCTCCCTCGTTGGATCAGGAGTCGGATCTTCGTCCACCTCAGCTGCCAGGTAATGTCCCGTGGCCAAGTGTTTAAAGCGAAAAAGGGAATTCCAGTGGCCAGCTCCTCCCCTGGTTGGGTCATGCTGCACCACCTGAGTACGAGTAGTAAAGGGTTAGAGTGCTGTGTGATCTATTTATTTATCTATATACCTGGTTTATATTCCTGCTGAAAGGATAGTAACCAAGACAAGGCAACTACATACATACATCCACATGTATTCCCTCACCATTCAAAACTACATTCATCCTCCTATCATCTACAATCCTCGTACACTTCATTACTTTTCTCTTTTTCTCATCAACTTTCAATTTCTTCCTTTTTACATATCTTCCAAACTGTTCTACCAGCTCTTTCAACTCTTCCTGTGTGGTACTATGCCATAATGCTGTCTTAAGGTTAAGGCAATTATTCATTCAAAGTAACATTCAAATGCAGGCAATTATGCAATCATATTCAAATTAAAATATTCAGATTTTAAATATATTACACTTTTAAAGTTTGCACTAGATCCTATGGTTTCTGTATCCATTAAGAACTCACCTCAACCTCCCACAGTGCCTTGCTGGAGGTGGCAGCAGTGGCAGTGGTTCGGCCAGTTGTCCGCAGGAACACATTCTGTTTCTTTTTGTACTCATCCATGGTCAGAAACTTTTCCTGCTCTGCATGAAACAGCCGGATTACATTACCACCCTTGAGGATGCCATCAATGTTTTCCCGGTGCTCCAAGAACAGTGAGACCTTCCAGCACGTGTTGGAGTTGAGAACATTCACCTGCAGGGCAAGGAAGGTACTTTTCAAACACAGGTGTTGAGTATATTCTATTTATCAATTCTAATTCCTCTTCTATCCTCCCTTATTCTCTCTCATCCTATAAGTTTGTCACAAGTAAATTTAAAAGAGAGAGAGAGCACTTGTAAACGTCTAACACTCCCTTAACCCCAACTCACCTCCTTGCATCCAGGGTGGTCACGGAGGTCATGAGTGCTAGACACATGCAGCTGCTGGCCGGCATTGACAGGGCTCAGGATCACCTTGTCCCCCACCACCACACGGTCCCCAGGGTTGCGCAGCTTGTAGTAAGGGTTGATGTAGAACCACGAACCTTCATTCCCGTTAGCATCTAAGGTGACTCGCATTGCATTTTTCTCCAGAAGGGCTGGTAATCTTTTGTTCACTGTCAGGTACTTGTTGGATTTAAGGTGGAGCAGCTGCACCAATGAAGTAAAAATAACAATTGTAGAGGAATAAAGGATGGTGTCACGCAGTTAATGGTGTAGAAGTAATAAAGTCAAAGATTATAAGGACATTAAAACGGGTATAATGACACACCACCTGATCCATTGTTTGTTAATAAAGGTGACTAATTAGGAATAAAGGCAGAGAGAGAGAGAGAGAGAGAGAGAGAGAGAGAGAGAGAGAGAGAGAGAGAGAGAGAGAGAGAGAGAGAGAGAGAGAGAGAGAGAGAGAGAGAGAGAGTTCTTACCTGAATAGTGTTGCCATAGTTAATGATTGTGCCCATAAGCTTCTTACTCTCAGCCTCATTCTGCTTTTTCTCCGTCTCTGCCGCATGCTGTGGAAAAGAAAAAAAGGTAACAATAGTGTGAATTGACATAGTAATAACCAAGAATGAATTATAAGTATAACCTTGTGGAATTTTTTGCCATGGCAGCAACAACAGCCGTCACTTGTTCACCTTGCCATGATGATAGAATAAAGGATACAGTATTGGAAGAAAGAATACATGAAGATGAAAGTGTGTGAGGTTACAGCATCCTATGCAGAGATGTGTGAGTGAGTGCAGTCTTCCATTGCCTGTTCTTGTGGGATGGATTCACTCAGGGGGATGTACAGAATTTAATCATACAGAGTTTATTTTTAATAAGGTTAAAGCAGATGGACTGCTGGCCATCAAAGAGGAATGATTAGGAAGAGTGATAATGATTGGAGCGTGGTATGGATGAAATGCAATGCAAGGGCTTTTTGATGTGATAGCTGCTCGTTCTAAAGAATCAATGTGCTCATTACTGCCAGCAAAAACAAGTAGATTTTTTACATAATCAAAGCAGCGGAATAACCAGTCTTGAATTTCTCGGAATTGGAAATAATCTGAGGAAGGGGACTTTGAGAGATTATTAATGGAATCAGCGAATATAGCATAGGATGAAAAGGGGTAGCGAGGTAGGTGTTGTAAGGTAGATAGGAGACAGATATGGTTCAGTTGTAAAGACACTGGTCTTGTATGGAAGTTGAAATTGGAAATGATGGGAAGCTAGAGCCTTGGGAAGATCTAGACGACAAGCGGGATTTTTGGCCAGTACCCTTTTAATATATATATATATATATATATATATATATATATATATATATATATATATATATATATATATATATATAAAATAAATAAATAAATAAATAAAAAAATGGGTGCAGCTGGTATGGGTAGACATGTAATTTAGAAAGCATAAGTGTATAATGAAAGGATTTACTCATCTCTCTGTGACCTTTGTATCTTTCTCAGATGACAGTTATATGTTTCATAGGAGTTCTCATGTCTATAACTCATTGTCTTGGTGTATTATATTCACTTAGCTTTATTACTAATATGAACATATATGATTATAACTCATTCTATCTTCATATTCACAAAGTAATGTACTATGTATATATTTTCTACTAACATATTTCCTTTTGTACCAGAAACTACTCCCACATTTTTTCTTTAATAGATAACCAATATTATTTAGCAAGTGGGCAATGTCTACTGGCGTGACCCAGTCTTCTCACAACTATAGAAATGTTTGAGATAAATGTAAGCAGGGGAGTGGAAAATTAATTGTGACATTTAAAGCAGATGCTCTCTCTCTCTCTCTCTCTCTCTCTCTCTCTCTCTCTCTCTCTCTCTCTCTCTCTCTCTCTCTCTCTCTCTCTCTCTGTCAATTACGGCAAAGCATTTTTTTTATCGACTTCATTTTCTTTCGAGGGTCTTCAATTCATTTGCTATTGGACATGACCACTTCATGATCGTGTTTCCTGTACGTTCGGTGTTTGCAATGCATTATGGTTTTTTTTTAAGGCAATCACTACCAACCAAGAATAAAGCACAATGTTTGCACCTGTATATTGAATATCTAAAGTTTAAACGAACGAAACACGAGGAACACTACTAGGACTGTCGATCGGTCGGCGTAGTAATCGACGGCAACAGTTCATAGTGGCTGAAAATAACATACAAGTCCAACTCCAAACAAGAGTAGTACTTGTGATACATAAATGACAAACAACAGCATAAACATATGAATCAAATAACAAAACAAATACTAAAAGGACAACCCCTAGCAAGCCCTTAATCTACCTTGTTTCCCTGCGGACGAAAGGAAGCCGTACATAAGCCTCCACACACCCTTCCCTTCCCTTCCCTTCCCTCCGTCCCTTCCCTCCCTCCAGGCCTACAACCGTGACCCTCAGCCTCTGCCTCTCACTCACTGTGACCTTTGCATTGGCACATTAAAGTGGGTCACCCCATTCGTACGCGTGTGTGTGCGTGTGTGTGTGTTTGCGCGCGTGTGTGTGTGTGTGTGTGTGTGTAATCCATGACCATGGAAGGAAGGAGAGAGAGAGAGAGAGAGAGAGAGAGAGAGGGGGGGGGGCAGCTGGAAGAAACAGGTGGCTAGGGAGAGAGAATGGCAGTGCAAAGGATTGGTGAGGAGGGAAGGAAGGGGAATGAAGGGTAAGAGGATGATGCCCTACATGGAAGGAGGCAGACAGAGATGGAAGGAAGGAAGGAAGGAAGGAAGGAGAGAGAGAGAGAGAGAGAGAGAGAGAGAGAGAGAGAGAGAGAGAGAGAGAGAGAGAGAGAGAGAGAGAGAGAGAGAGAGAGAAAAAAATTTCCATAATTACACAACTTTCGATTATCGGCTCAGTAGCGTTATCAGATGAGCCGCCACGAAATCCTTCAAAAACCTCTATTATCGAATCGCGTAACGCACGCTCGTCAATATAACAGTTTGCACGGGTAACTTTAACAATTTTCTTTTATATATATATATATATATATGGTTATGTATCAGAGCTCCTATTACACACAGCTTTGTTCCTATGTATATTCATGCGTGAACACCTGTGGAGCTTGGCATGGCGTGGTAATGTGTGGTGTGTGGCATAGATATGTACTCGTGTGGTTATTACAGTCTCATATCATTGTTGTTTCCGGCCTTTCTACTGCTGTGTGTGGAAGGGAAATGGCGTGCGGCGGAGGGGTTCACAGTGGCATGATAAAGCGGCGGGACCCACAGAGGGATGAAGATGAAGCCACCAGATCTGCGCCAGGTTCACTTGTGTACCATCTGCCTCCTGCCGCCCTACCCTTACCCCCCTCGATGCTCTGTGTGACCTTCCTACCGGCGAGGCCACCAAGGCGCGAGAAAAGAGGAGGGAGGGGGAGGGTAGGGAACATAACCTCCTCTTATTAAAGGACATGGAATAAGAAGAGGACCAGGTGACAGTAAATGCTGCAGTGGAGTGGTTTACACCTTCAATAACAATAATGAGGATACCTCTACTAGGAGTGCTGCTGCTGCTGCTGCTGCTGCTGCTGCTGCTGCTGCTGCTGCTGCTGCTGCTGCTGCTGCTGCTAGTTCTACTACTACTACTACTACTACTACTGCCGTTGCTACTGCTACTATTACTACTAGTTCTATACTACTACTACTACTACCGTCGTTGCTGCTGCTGCTGCTACTACTATACTACTATTACTATTACTACTACTACTACTACTACTACTACTACTACTACTTAATAATAATAATAAATTTCTATATAGCCTAAATTAACTCGAAAAGTATGAGGTTTCCATAAAGTTATAGAATAGTAAAGAAAGAGCCATATACGCGCATTCTTTTGAGCTATAGTGAAATGGAATTGAAACGTAGGTACAGATGTAAGAATGGAAAACAGAGTATAAGGCAAGCAGAGGGGAAATGGCGATTGATAATATAATAATCAGATAACTGAATATAGATCCGTGACCAACATAACCGATAACCTCTATGTACCTATTTCCAACAGATTCAGAGGTGTCAAAATGTTCACGAAATTTACAAGATTCGTGATCAGCATGCACGAGAACAACTTTGCACCAATTTTCATGTTGTGTCGAAATATCATCGAAACCTAAACCAAACCAAAAATAAATTTCCCACCCTTAGACTTTTTGGCTGAAAATTTCTAAACTCGAAAATTATAAGGTTTACGTAAAAAAAAGACAGGAAAAGCATGAGTGAGGCAGATAAGTAGTGACGGAGGTTACGTACAATGTAATCTGGTGTTGTCTTTTGTCCTAACATCAGTAGTGGTGCAGGAAACCCTCTTATCGGCAACAGAGAGAGAGAGAGAGAGAGAGAGAGAGAGAGAGAGAGAGAGAGAGAGAGAGAGAGAGAGAGAGAGAGAGAGAAAAAAAAAAATGTAATTACAAATGACGCAATACTCCCAGTGGTATATGTTGGACGTAACTTTTCTTCTCCTTCCTCACTTTCTAACTTGAACATCTCATTACTGTCACTCTTTCCACCTCTCTTCATCCCTCTACGTCCACTTCATCCACTCATCCCCGCTTCCTCCCGTGGCTGTCACTCCTCATCCACCTTTGTATCCTCCCTCCATCTCCACATCTCAGCTCCACTTTCTATTCCCTCCGCCCTAAAGTTGAACGGTGCACCTAGAGTGTCTGTGGATCAATGTCTCTCTCTCTCTCTCTCTCTCTCTCTCTCTCTCTCTCTCTCTCTCTCTCTCTCTCTCTCTCTCTCTCTCTCTCTCTCTCTCTCTCTCTCTCTCTCCGAACTTAAAGCGCTTTATGTAAGTACCTACATACCAATAAGTGCAAAAAAATTAAGGAGAAAGTGAGGAAGGCAAGGAGGGAGGGAAGAGAGGGAAGGGAAGGAAGGGGTGAGGAGGAGGAAAGGATATGTTTACCGCCTGGCTCAGAGAGATAATTACAAATGTTTGCCTCGGAAGCAGGAAAGCGAGAAAAGGTGAGGAAGAAAGATGACGTGGTAGAAGGAGGAACAGGAAATAGGGAAGAATGTGCAAAGAAGCGACATGAGGAGGGAGGGAGGGAGGGAGGGAGGGAGGGAAGAAGGGAGGGAGGAAGGGAGGGAGGAAAGCAGGGAAGCTGGGAGGGTGAGAGGGGGTACTGAAGCATCACTTGGTCTGTGAAGTGTGAGCTTTAGGAGCACAATGTGGGGATTGTGCAGGCAGTGTAGCGAAGTGAGAGGTCGGTAAGAGCACCACCACCTCGCAACCCAAGTATAGGTAAAGACGCCTTTCTCACACCGTCTATTATAAGGGAGTGTGGAGTCGATGAAGTGATGCCTGCAACACTGCACTACTTACTCCCTTACCTCATCCCACAAGAATGCATCACCTCGACATGGTTTCAAATTGCATCACATCCAAGAAATTATTATTGTTGTTTAGTATTATCATATCACTATCATTACTAATAATTATTTATATTTTTTATAACTTATTACGATCATTATTATTAATATTATTATTATTATTATAACTATCATTATTATAAACAATGCATCCCGGGCCAGTGGTGTAGTGGTTAACGTACTTGGCTCATAACCATGACGTCCTGCAAGCTAGGTTCGAGTCCCCGTTTCGGGTGGAAACAAAATGAGCTTATCTTACGCAGAAAATAGGTACGGGACGCAAGCCAAGGAGTTGTGGCCTTTCAGAACAAGTGCTTCGTTTACACTCTCTATAAAACCTTGTGACTATCACCAGGACCACAGGAACTTATTGGAACTCTCGCTGCAGCTATACAGATCCAGAAATATTGTTAAGTACAACTTCATCACCGTAAAACGAAGCTCTCAACAGATGCCACCAAGATTATCATGTGGAGATGAAAGTGGATATGGTTTGAAAAATATTGCAACATAAATAGTTTAATATCGCAGTAATAGTAGTAATCCGGCGTAATTTGCAGGTACGAAACTTAGATGGGGTAGTGATTTCACTAATTATATGTTCCGACACCACGCACGTGTTCAAAATATGTTATAAAATACATTAATTCAAAACATCATCTCCAATATAGTTCAAATTACAAACAAAAACATTATTTTTAAGAAACAAATGCATTCTCTATCTTTACTAATGAAGGTCGGTAAGGAAGACCATTAATATAATTATACGTAACAGGATTGTCGACAATGTAATATGAGGCAGCCCTTTCAAACTTTAAAATTAATAACAAACTCACACACATAATTTTCAGTATTTATGTTTGTTCGAAAAGAAAGAAAACTACGTAATGCTATAGACACGAATATGTTTCAAATTTATATCCATTCTTTTAAACTTAATAATTGAGTGTTTACTTGCAAAAAATAATAATAACAATAACATGTAACACCAATATATTTCTCTTCAAGTTGGTCTCAAGTATTAGCTCAACACTCAACATAACGCCAGTCACTTCTGTTAGTGCTTCAGACAACACTCCACGAGGCTAGGCGGCGGGAGAGAGAAAAAAAAGAAGAAAAAAAACACGAATGTTCTGATAGTGGATGAGGACCTGCCACCCTGACTTATCGCCAAACAATCACTTGCACACTTAAGCTCACATTTTTTTTCTCGCTGGTTTTTCTTATGTAACTAAACAAAATTCCAGATCAATATCATATTTTACTGTCTCAACGGCAAGTGTAACCTAACCTTGGAACAATTTAGACGGCGGAATTGCGCTATTTAGTTATGTTGGTCCATCGACATACTTCTTGCCTGTTCTTCATAAAGTATTTGCTTGCGGCCGAGGTGAGCGAAGTTTAAGTATTCCCAAGTATTCCATGGGTCACTAAATACGGTATGTCATTAATGAAGTCTGACGGTGTCCTCGAAAATGGCCTATCTTGTATAATAGGTGAACGAAGGTTAATAATACAGAAACACGTATAGACAAAAGTATGTGTGAATAACAGCATAGTTCCATAAGAGCAAGAAGAATCTATTCAATCAACAGCGTCCTAACAAACCCATTTAGGAACCGCGCCACTCCGTGAATGCACTATGATAAAAAATAAAAAAAAAGACTCCACATTGAAAGGATTCGACCCCACTTTCCTTTCCCACTTTGGTAAAAAAATGTTAAGTCACCACTCCACTTCACTTCACAGTTTTATCCCACCTGGGTATAACTTAAAGACATCCATGAGCCTCAATGAAGGTAAGTAAAGGTGAGATCGCGTCGTGCAGCTGTTGACTAAAGATCACCTACCTATAGCTAGGGTCTGTTACGGACAACAATCACGCTGCATCAGGAATGAGGCAGACGAGCTTAAAATGGCAACAAATTCAACGATGTCAGTGTGAATAATAATACTTTTGGTCTCTCTCTCTCTCTCTCTCTCTCTCTCTCTCTCTCTCTCTCTCTCTCTCTCTCTCTCTCTCTCTCTCTCTCTCTCTCTCTCTCTCTCTCTCTCTCTCTCATAACGAGTATCGCGTTAATTCTTTCCAGGGTTCCCTCAGAGACCCTCAACAAAAGCCCTCCATTAATTCTTTCTCGTGCACACACTATGCATACTCGAGTCTATTCACTCTCCCTAACCTTCTTTCACATCATAACTTCACTGTTTCATAATGCAACTATCCCTTTGCTCTACATTTCAAAAAGGTTCCTTCAAAACTGATTATAATTATGTACTACCAAGTTAGTTTTTTTAATCTTCCCTTTCATACATTCACCGACTACCGTAGTATACCATGAAGAACAAAATTATAATATGTTATCGGATGTATGCAAAATATAACCATATCCGAAGAGGACAGAATATTTCGAAGTTTGAGGCACCAAGGGGTATAAGCAGCGGTTAGGAAATGAGGGTATTGGGTGTTGTACGTTCACGCATTTATACGGTACCAGTTATCAGTAGAATTTGGTAAGTTGTAATCGATGAAACTTCGGGCAGGCAAACTATTTCACATTCCCCAAAGTGTATTCGAAAAATCCGAAGAACAGTGATAACCCATTCATTAGGAGTGGAAGCACACACACACACACACACACACACACACACACACACACTAGCCGCTCGCATCACAGATTGCTTGTGTGCTTATTAGTAATCATCTTACATCCCAAACACTCACACTCCTGCTGGACCATTATTATATTTCTTCTCAGACTTCCTGGCATCGATATCTGAATGATCCTACTAATTGCAAACACGTGTCACTACAAAGGTTCTCTCTCTCTCTCTCTCTCTCTCTCTCTCTCTCTCTCTCTCTCTCTCTCTCTCTCTCTCTCTCTCTCTCTCTCTCTCTCTCTCTCACACACACACACACACACACACGCTTGAAGACAGTGAGGGGGAAAAATAGGAAAATCGTAGTCAGTGATAACCATGCTGCAGGATGTATATATGATGGATATTATGAAGGGAAAATTAAACGAGAGAATGAGGGAAGGAGAAGTAAGAGAAGAAGTAAGGAACGCAATGAGGTGAAGAAGGAGGAGGAGGAGGAAGAGGCAAAGAAATCGAAGGCAGCATAAGGCTTCACTCACGCCTTTACTAGATGGCAGGGAGGCAGGGAATGCGGGGAATTCGTGGCAGAAACGATCGAGGCAGGAAATGAGAGAGAGAGAGAGAGAGAGAGAGAGAGAGAGAGAGAGAGAGAGAGAGAGAGAGAGAGAGAGAGAGAGAGAGAGAGAGAGAGAGATATGACAATCGTGGGTCAACAAACACACACACACACACACACACATAACCCCGCCAATCATTACCCACATAAAATCACACACTTGTCTACACACGACCCTTCTTTAACACACTTGTTGAGCCCATACTAAATTGATCCGAAACATCATCATCATCATCATCAATAGCCTCCTCAATTTTCTCTACTCTTCTCTATCGGCAGCTTGTCTATTTCAGGTTATTCCAGCAAAACCTCTTATCTCATCTCTCCACCTAGTTCTTTGTTTGACCTGTCTTCTTTTATCATCCCTGGGTTGCCATTCTGTTATTCCATTATATTATCTCTTCAGCACACATGTCCACTTTTTCTTTTAATTGTAGTCAAGGTGTCTTCAACTTTAGTCTGCTCCCAAATCCATGATGCTCTCTTCTCTACGTATCCATGTTGTACCAAGGATAATTCTCTCCGAAACATAACGAACTTGAAACATTTTCCCACCAGCAAAGAGCTCAGCGCGCGCACACGCACACGCGCACACGCACACACACACACACACACACACACACACACACACACACAACACAACACAACACACACACACACACACACACACAAATAAACCTTGTTCAGCGCACATTTTATAAACTTAATTACACACTTCATTTGATTATATTGCGGTTTCTACATTTCAACGACGAGAGAGAGAGAGAGAGAGAGAGAGAGAGAGAGAGAGAGAGAGAGAGAGAGAGAGAGAGAGAGAGAGAGAGAGAGAGAGAGAGAGCACGCAGAAGGTGAACAAACTACAGGATTATCCTCGAGATTCTATTGAGTTAGCAGGTGGTCTCAGGATGCCACGCAGCTGTTACGGCATCCAATATATACAACACACTACAGCAATATATGAAAAAAAATACAAATACGAAACAATATCTATACACACTAAACTTGAAACATATAAAACTGCTTCAAAGAAAGACTTCCCCCACGAGGCAATATTGTATTCATTATTCCCCGTTACATATGAAGTTATTGCGATTCAACCCTTCCAATCTCACTGACCAAATACATATTATAATAAAGATCCGAATGTAAACTGTAAGAATGGCTCCGTTGTGGTACAGAAACACAAATATTCCTATGTGTGTGTAAAGTACATAGTGCCATACATCTGTACCTCCTACGTGGGGAGAGGAATAAAAGTGGGGCGGAGTTAAAGGTGAGAGATGGTGCATGGCAATACATTCCAAACAATGGTAATGCAAACCTGACTAACTGCGATAGGATTTGTTTTTCCGTTAATTAGCCTTTCTACTGAGCGGTCATGTCATCTGGTGGCAGTCCATGAAGATATTTTTTCTCTACACCCTTTCATGTAGTCTTCCCAAGCTATACAATTTTGCAATGTTTTTTAAGATTGTTCTTGGTATGCATATGGTATAAGAAAGATAAATTTTCCCTTTAAGAGGATTAATAGAGGATGTTGAATAATCCTCGTGAGCAAAGTCTCCCATCTCACCAAGAGCTGCCGTGAGCCCAGGATCGAACTTAATTATAATTGCAACATTATTGGCCACAGAGCCCTAGAGCAACCGTTTAGGAGGAATAATCTTGTCCATGTCATTAACTTAAATATATATGTACCATATAATTGGTGTAACACAATTATATGGTATATAAATATATTGAGAAAAGCTTTCATGCACAACTTTGACCATACATGTAAGCTCGCTTCGGGACACATGGATGTACTACAAGTTTTCTTAAAGCAAAACAAACACACGTGTAACCACCCAAATGAGTGACAAAGACAAAGACAGACATGTCTAATGAATGGGCGTCAGTCTGAGTTGAAAGTTAAATATAATTAGCAGTCAGCCACAACGCAAACATGGGTCTTATTTTGTTCATTGTTCTTCCTAGCAATTTCACCTCTCTGCAGCACGCATTTTGTCTGTCTTTTGTTCGTTTCCATCGTACCTGTGGCAAAGCTGACCACCGAACGCAAATGTCAAATGGTGAAATCATCCATATTTCATCATTGTTTTTTAAGAAATAAAATTTCTACTATACTTATACAAGTGATTTACCATTTTCATTTATGCATGACGGCGATATTTCTACACAAAGGCTTTTCACCCTAGCAAACATCATACGTCTGAATACCATTTTTTTCACAATCCATCTTCTTTAATAGGCCATAAATATTACAGAACCTTTAGTTTCGTTAGTCTTAACATGATGTTCAGCATGAAAACATTCAGCTTTAGCTAGTTTTGGATGGAATAGTATCAGGAAAAACGCTGACAGCCGCAGTTCACGGTTCTGGTGTAGCTTCACGTACTGCCACCAGATAACATGACCGCCCGTGAAAAGGCTAATTGGGGGCTGGCCTCACTCGCGGCGAGGAGCCACCAGCAGCCCCCGCACTAAGTGAAGGTAAACACACCCAGGCGTCGGTGTGATGGGACTGGATAAACACCACAAGGGGATGATGTACACATACCTGCTTAAAAGGATGAGGAAGCTATATTGGGAATGGGTGAAAGAAAGGAGATAAGAGGAGAGCCCCTTTCATTTCACAAGAAACAATGTTCAAGTACGTGAACAAATCGAAACGTTACTAAGTATATATGTACGTACTTTTGAGATCCAACTCACTGGAAGTCACCATTAACACACAAACACAAACAAATAATCAAATAAAATGACCACGGTATTATTCAAATCACACCCAATGTAAATATAAATATAAAAACAATTATTTGTGAAGTACATTAAGGTGGTTGGTGCCTAACACTTTTTTCAGCTCCCATCTCTTTGGTGTTTAATCCTGTGGTTGATGAGAGAGTCCCTTACCCCAGGACATCTAGGTACCACGGTATACTTTTCCCAGCCTTCTTCAGGTACATTTTCCCACTTTACTAACCAGTCTTACGAAGAATGGGTAGCTGGATGATATGTGTGATCACTACCCAAACTGATGAGGTATGGAAAATAGCTAGGTGCACTAACGTATGACTGATGTATAGAAACATCAAGATTCCATTGCACAACACAGACAGATGCTAAAATGCATCTCTATCGAACACCTCATTAAGTTGCCTCAATCTGTTGACACTTTGGTATACAAATGATTCAGTGCCTGAGCACTGGGTGTCAAAGAGAGGAAAGTGTGTCAGTACTCACATGGAGGCGCTGCAGAAGGCTTGGGTCTGTGGTGGAGTTGCCACTCTGTTTGGCAGCATTCCAGAATTGCTTTTGGGCTGAGTAACGATTGCTGGGACAGATGCAGAACAGACAATCTGAGAAAACAAAGAGAGTTGGAAGGAAGAGTTAGGATGAAAGTAATATGTATATTCATATAATAGCTATAGCTTATTTTTGGTATCCAAAAACTCAAATAGAGAAATTAAAGTGACAGAATACCAACTCTGTGATTTATATGACGTGAATTTACCTTCAGCATAGCAATGAATACCTAATTGGAAAAATTATCTAAAATATAGCTGTCAAAAAGGTTGGATATTTTCACTCAGGGTCATAAAATTAACTTAACTAAACCCAATCTCATTTTCTCTATTTTTTTTTCTTTCTTTTATACTTATTCACTTCTTACTTGACACGTGCAGCACACCACACACATACACATACACACAATGAACCAGACCTACGTATACAAAAACAATACAACATGCATGAGGAGGACAGCACAAGTTTGCACTATAATCAAGCATCAGTATTAACTTACCCCTGAACTTCTTGGGAGGGTTGGTGAGGTCCCCCGCCTCAGGACTCACCACGCACCGATCATCTACCAGCCTGGGGGGGGGGAAGCAAAATGGGTCACTTAGGATCACACCATCATTACTTTAATAGTGATTTTTTTCCCATCAGTATTTACGGAAGCAATAAAATAATTAACTCAAATTTCAAGGACAATTTCAGCATCTACATAAACCTAAAGTAATATAAATGTATTGGTATTATTTATGTCAAATGCTAAATGCCACTATAACAATCCCTGTTAATATTTACATAATAATGTTCATGTACCATAATGGTATATCTTACAACACGTGTGTCTAGGGTGGATATATAACAAGAATTGAGCCTCGAGGAGGACAGGAGGGCACAACAGCACTGTGTCACGCTAGGCCTATTGACAAACCGTCCTATGAATGAGATACTCCTCCCTAGAAGTGAACCACGGAACAACAATTCACCACATGCTACAGAATTTGTGAAAACTGTTCCCATTGGAAAAAATAATTAGATGTAATTAAAAGTTCTTGTTTACAATTGGACAAAAATGTTCATACAAATCATGACAGCAATTGATAAAATTAACGAAATCTTGTAAAAATTGTTGCAACATTAGCAAGATCCTTAATGAAGAAATAAATTTTGATGTAATGATATACATTTACCATCAAACCACTAATATGCCGTAATAACTTATGTCAATTAAATATAATAAGATAATTCAATGTAATCATAAATACGTAAAATAAACATTGAAGTGATATATATATATCAGTGAGTCTGATGGTGGAAGATTAATGTACGTATGTATGTGTATAAAACTATACAGGCACTGATAGGCAAAGTGGAATTATGACATTTTTTATCGCCCCGAAGATAAAGACTGTTTTATGGACAGGAAATGTTTTGTAGAAAGCTCACATTCAGTGAGGATGAGAAACTGTTCTTGAAAGATAAGAAAGGAGAGAGAGAGAGAGAGAGAGAGAGAGAGAGAGAGAGAGAGAGAGAGAGAGAGAGAGAGAGAGAGAGAGAGAGAGAGAGAGAGAGAGAGAGAGAGAGAGAGAATGGAGAATATGAGTGTGAGAATGAAGATAGAGGATGGAATTCTTGTAAGAAGTTAAGGAATTGAAAGGAGTATTAGGAGTAATTTTGAACGTTTTTGAGTGAAGAGACATTTGTAAAGGTAACAGTGTCAGAATGGATATGAAAGTAGGTGGAATATGTGTGTATGTGTAAAGAGGAATTGATAGACAGTAGGTTGAAAAAAAAAACTAATACCTAGACAAGCGGGATTTTTTAACGTATTTTGGTTTGCCCTTGGCCAGTACCCTTTTAGCTAATGTATATATATATAAAATAAATAAAAAAATAAATAAGTGTGATAAGGCGAGAGATATATAGTAACACCTTGGATACTAAATATGGAAGAGATGCAATGGTAGAATTAATGTTTCTGATATGTGACCTTGCAAGAAGACAGAGAGATGTACCAGATAAGTTGGAGCAATGCACTTATTGTACCTCTGCATACAGGTAAATATGTATTAAGAATTAACAACAAACTATAGGGAATAAGTTTGCTTAGTGTGTTAGGTCAAGTATATGATAGAGTCTTAACTGAGAGATTAATGGAAGTAATTTGAAGGGAATGTTAGCGAGGAGCAGGGAGGGTTTAGAAGGGGAAAACACTGTGTGGATTAGATATACATTGCAATCAAAATTATAATGGAGGAATACTGAGGGAAGATTAAATTAAAAAATTGTATGCAGCTTTCATGGGACCTGAAGGAAGGGAAGGGAAGCTCTCTGGAGCATTCAGAAAATTTAAGGAATAGGAAGGCAATTATTGGAATTTTCCTAATAGAATTTATAATCTCTCTCTCTCTCTCTCTCTCTCTCTCTCTATATATATATATATATATATATATATATATATATATATATATATATATATATATATATATATATATATATAGTGTTTATATGTGTAGTACTAAACACTAGAATTAACTATTTGTGTGTGTGTGTGTGTGTGTGTGTGTGTGTGTGTGTGTGTGTGTGTGTGTGTGTGTGTGTGTGGTGTGTGAGAGAGAGAGAGAGAGAGAGAGAGAGAGAGAGAGAGAGAGAGAGAGAGAGAGAGAGAGAGAGAGAGAGAGAGAGAGAGAGAGAGAGAAGGATTAGTTGGCTGATGGATGGGGGGGGAGAGGGGAAGGGAGGTAGGTTGGATAGAGGTATACGTAAACCTGTTTTTATTTGCTGGTACAGTATAAGTAAGTATGAGTCTCCCTCACCTCCTATATATGCCAAGACAAGGTGGCTTAGTTACGGGGTTACAATGTGAGGAATAGTATGAGGTCAGAAAGTATGACTAAAAATATAACAAGATGGATGGATGGTTTGATGAGAAAGAAAGTATGACTAAAAATATAACAAGATGGATGGATGGTTTGATGAGAAAGAAAGTATGACTAAAACTATAACAAGATGGATGGATGGTTTGATGAGAAAGAAAGTATGACTAAAAATATAACAAGATGGATGGATGAGAAAGTAATTTGTAGGAACCTAAGTGATACAGTATACTATGACAATGACTCTACAAAACAAAGCAGTACATAGTGGTGAATTTTGATAACTCCTTTATATTACTGACTGGATGTTACAAAATGAA
>JAPQNM010000013.1:2500-60000 GCA_029783475.1 Metacarcinus magister | reverse complement strand
TTCACCTGTGTGTGTTAAGGACAGTAAGTATAACACGTAGCACCAATATTTAAGTCATCATCTTTACATGGAGACACTATTCTTAACATTAACCTGAAATTCTAAATAAGATGAGGAATGATGCAAAATAATTCTGAACCTTGAGAAAACCTGAAACTTTTTTATATTTGCATACCTACTTATTGGTCAACTTTTTCTTCCTAACCATACCGTTAACCAGTTCTAAAAATCACCGTCAAGATACTACAATATATCATCAAAAGAGCAGGTAGGAAGGTAGGGAGGAAGGAAGGTAGGAAGGGTGGAAGGGGAGGGACGGGGGCGAGGAGAGGCTCTTGCGCTATCAAGTTGAAGTGCTCCTCCACCTTACCACCCTTACCTCACCCCCACACCATCCCTCCAAACCGTACACATGGAAAACATCATGACACCTACGACTTGATCAATAAATAATGGAAATTGTCTTGATGGTGAGTGGCAGGCAGTGACATGGTAAAATATCACGCTCCTTGCCCCTCAAACCCACATATGTTTCGTACAACCTCCACTTTTTGCATGATAGGTTAACTCTCCACTTCTCCACCTAAGATACACTTCCACCTCAAGACACAACGGTGCGTCACACACCCAAAAGGGATGTCACAAAGGTGATAAACACACGGGCAAGGTTCCTGGCAGGAAGAACGTGCGTACTGCCTCTACTGTCACCTATAACACACTGCACCGCCCGGTTTAGTCTCCCTTCCCCTCCCCTCCCCTTTTACATCGCTGCCAAACCTACGACTAACATCATCTTGTATATTATTTTCCTCTCCTTCGTTGATGTTAATACTTGTTCTTCAATATTGTTTTACGATTCGATAAGGTAATACAGAACAACGTTGTATTTTATCCGAAGAAAATGGATGCGTACTTATGGCATGAGTGACTTAGGAAGTACTACAGGTGGTTGGATGGTGGATGTTGCTGGTGTACGTCATTAATTTTTGATACTATCTTGAAAAGGCATTCTCCCTTTCTTTATTTATTATAACAATATCACCATTATGGTTTATAGCAACAATAGCATCAATTACAAAGCCCCATGGTAACACAACCAACGAAATTTTATAGTTAACCATTCTCTCTCTCTCTCTCTCTCTCTCTCTCTCTCTCTCTCTCTCTCTCTCTCTCTCTCTCTCTCTCTCTCTCTCTCTCTCTCTCTCTCTCTCTCTCTCTCTCTCTCTCTCTCTCTCTCTCTCTCTCTCTCTCTCCTCTCTCTCTCTCTCTCTCTCTCTCTCTCTCCTCTCTCTCTCTCTCTCTCTCTCTCTCTCTCTCTCTCTCTCTCTCTCTCTCTCTCTCTCTCTCTCTCTCTCTCTCCTCTCTCTCTCTCTCTCTCTCTCTCTCTCTCTCTCTCTCTCTCTCTCTCTCTCTCTCTCTCTCTCTCTCTCTCTCTCTCTCTCTCTCTCTCTCTCTCTCTCCTCTCTCTCTCTCTCTCTCTCTCTCTCTCTCTCTCTCTCTCCTCTCTCTCTCTCTCTCTCTCTCTCTCTCTCTCTCTCTCTCTCTCTCTCTCTCTCTCTCTCTCTCTCTCTCTCTCTCTCTCTCTCTCTCTCTCTCTCTCTCTCTCTCTCTCTCTCTCTCTCTATCTCTCTCTCTCTCTCTCTCTCTCTCTCTCTCTCTCTCTCTCTCTCTCTCTCCCCCCCCCCATAATACACAATCACATACACACTCCTTGGTTAACGTTCCCATCTGTCATCCGGCAAGCCAAGGGTTCGAACCCTGCTCAGGGCCCATACTTATAAAGCAATGATCTTGTCTCAAGACTGTCATAAGCACAGATAACGGTGGAAAAAACTGAGCGCGAGTCATAACTAATAGGAAAACAGTCACAGTGGCCGCAGCTGCAGCAGTACCACAACGTCGCCCAAGATCTTTCCGTGAAAGGAGAGACGTTCTTCATGATATTGATGATGCAGAACTACTCTTTTTAAAACTTTTAGTGGTTACATTGCATGTTATCCAAACCGAATGCTTGTTATAATGTAGCGTTGTTTGGCCGCTTACGCCGTTGCCTGAGACCCACTAAGAAGCTCCGTGACTGAGGTGGGGAAATGTCATAGCCCAGTTAATTAAGTCGCACTATTAGGAAAAGATCATAATTCTTTATAAGTATGGGCCCTGAGCCCTTGGTCTTCTTCTCCTCGCCTAGACACCTTACACTATATAATAAAGTTAGTCAGAGAGCGGCGAACAAGCCATAGTGTGTACCGGCCGGATATATACACTTTGTATTCCGCTGCGGCACCCTGCGGCGAGAATGGGTTAGCAGGCGGGTTCAAGGGGTAACCCCAACAAACTTGCCGATGCTCGGCGTTCTATGCCATATCGCCTTATGCCTGTATCCGTGTGTTTCACTGTACAGTCTGCTGCTGGTCTCTCTCGAGACAGCCGGCCCAAAGATTGGTCAGTATGAGCTCAGAGCTCATACTGACCAATCTTTGGGTTGGACCGAGACCACTCACACACAACACACCGGGACAACAAGGTCACAACTCCTCGATTTACATCCCGTACCTACTCACTACTATTATAGGTGAACCGGGGCTACACGTGTGTGTATGTGTGTGTGTGTGTGTGTGTGTGTGTGTGTGTGTGTGTGTGTGTCGTGTATGTGGTGTGTGTGTGTGTTTTGTGTGTCGTGTGTGTGGTGTGGGAGAATGTGTGTATGTGTGTGTGTGTACGCGTGTATGCGTGGCGCGTGTGTGTTTATATGCTCGACGTTCTATGCCATATCGCCTTATGCGTGTATCCGTGTCTGCGTGTGTGTGTTGTGTGTGTCATGCTGTGTGGTGTGGGATAATGTGTGTATGTGTGTGTGTATGCGTGCGTGTGTGTGTTTATATATGCACTTATCGTGTTTTTATTCTTTCTCATGCTAAATATAGGAATATCTATCGGTCTGTCTGCCTCTGCGTCTGTCCCTGATCGTGTAATTATTTCTTCTCACGGTAAATCTATTACATGCTGCGAAATACATAAAGGAAACCTATTATGACAACAAGTATTTATTGTATATATTTTGAGAAACTCATAAGCTAATAAACAACACCTTTCTACTAACAATCTATGGAACATATCTGGCAGTAATTTGACATGGTTTGCTAGATCCTTCTTCATATCAGGAGGAAATACTCTGTTTTAGGGCCAATCCTGTATAGCCAGTCGGTAATAGCCTATATATACTTAAAACATTTTCAATACGCTTAACAATTATATTGGGTGTTACTCTAAAATTTAATACTCAGCTAGGCTTTGAAAATAATCTTTGCATGGCTAATAGATATACAATTTTATCAGTAGTATGGTGGATCAACTTGCCCCAATTGTTATGGCTCAACTTACCCCATCTCTGATTTTCTAATATATGTCCACGTATCACCTAATAACAGCATGCCTTGGTTTATTACTTATTTCCTGCAAATGCACTTAAAGTTATGCTATACATGGAAGTTAAAAGGTCAGGCAATATCTAAATAATATATGAATAAACATAGAACATACCTGTTTCATATTTTTTTCACTTTTAGAGCTGAAAAAATGTTTTTTGGGGGCAGCTCATCAGCGTCTGCTGCTAGGCTTGAAACAATGTGGGGAGGGTTGGAGTAGTGTTATTGCTTCCCCATATATGGCGTTAGTTCTCTGGTCCAGCTTTTCAAATATGAGTAAAAGCCTGTGGCTCAACTTACCCCTATGCTCAACTTACCCCGCTCTCCCCTACTGTATGGAGCGATCGAAGACTAATGAAGAAGTTACTGTCATCTATAATTATCTATTTTGGAGTCGTGTTGTATATCTACCTGAGTGTTAAATCTGTCGTGTACTTATTAAATGCGCAATTAAGCTGGTAGATATGTTGAATAATGTTATGTATTTTCATGATGGTAATGCGTTTTTACTGTGTGGATAAAAACAAGTTATTATGAAGGTTTCAATCGCAGAAGTGATCAGCATAAATGAGTTAGTATCCGAGCGTAAACTGCGTCATTGTGGAGATTTTTCTAGACAGAACAATTATTTCTGCCACAGCTTTCTGTATTGTAACCCTCAATGAAATGAATAAATATTGCTATTATTATCAACTTGTAATAAATCAAATGAATGATCCATACATTGGAAAGGAGGGAAAATACCAGAATAATAAAGAATATCAAAGACACCCATGAAAAAAATATTTGTAGTGATTCCTCTCAGATGTCACTACCGTCGCGTCATCCAAAACTTCAACCATTCTATGTATAATCTTTAGTGAGAAGGGACGTAGGACGAGGCGTCAGTCATCCAGCTGACGGTGAGTCACGGGCTGACACTCCTTCAACAGTGTTCAATCAGTGTGGTAGGCGTTGAGGAGGGAAGTGTGGTGAGTGTGTGCGTGAATATAACCAGGTTGT
Source organism: Metacarcinus magister (assembly GCA_029783475.1). Classification (NCBI taxonomy): domain Eukaryota; kingdom Metazoa; phylum Arthropoda; class Malacostraca; order Decapoda; family Cancridae; genus Metacarcinus; species Metacarcinus magister. The sequence goes on along the minus strand of JAPQNM010000013.1, from coordinate 55,573 downwards.
GTGGGTGTGTGTGGTGTGGTGGAAGGGTGTGGAGGTAGGCGTGACGGGCCTTCAGTACTGTGGTGTTGTGGGAGGATGTGATATCTTAATACAATGTCTAAATCAGTGTTCACGTATCTTAACCATGATAACGTTAGTATATAAAGTGATGTTTCAGACTGTTAGATAAGGTGCAGCATATGGTGAAGGTTCATGATTGGTGTCACGGAATGTGTAATTAATTTTTGATCAACTGCTCTATATAGATGTCAACAAAATTCATGTTAATTTAAAGATTAACCTATTCTGTTACTTTACTTTTTATGTGACTACTTGAACCTTCAATTGAAATTCCACTTACATAGTACACCATTTTATTGTATATCGAAGAATGTATGATTGAAACTGGGGTATTTATTAAGAAGTACACCAGTCTCACAGTAGTTTGGGCATTAAAAAACAATGATTTGCGAGGGGAAAAACTATCAGATTAATTCTAAACACATCAAAATCTACCAGAAAACAAATAAGTTTCGTCCAGCATTGTGAGACTCGTACTTCTTAATATTTACCCAAATTGGATAGCTACCTCCTTGACAGCTCATTACACAGCACATCACCAACCTAACAATAAGCTAGTGCTGTTGTGTGGGATTTATTAAGGAAATTGTGATCCTCTTACCTATGATCCCTTCTAATTTGTGGTGTATGTTCAATATATGAATACTCTTTTGCTATAATGGATCTGAAACTTAAGTCCTGCCCAAGTACAGCCACGGTGTTGATTTATTCACTTTCCAATGGCATTTTCTAATCTAATCTACGTGAGTTTAGGCTAACCTGATTTTGTGGTAGGGTTGGTCTTTGCTGCCTGTCTAGCTACTCTTTAAACTGAAACATAATATCATCAACATAATCTAGCATGACCATTTTAAGTGAATAAACTAGGGAAGGAAAGGAAGAGGAGAGAATGTTGGGAATTGTAGAACTGTCTTGTACTCATTTATTATATAGGAACAATGTAGAATTTCTTTTTTTTATCACCATTCATGTTGATAAAAGAAATTCCAGAAAGGCAGAGGACATTGAGAGTGAATAGGTACGTTGTGAGGCCGACAGAGCAAGGGGTTGTAAGGTTTCTTTTGTTACAAGGAAACCACCTAGGACACACCTTGTACCTACCTTGTGGGGCTTGGTGTGTGTGTGTGTGTGTGTGTGTGTGTGTATTTACATAGTTGTATTCAAGTAGTAAATACAAATATATAGTTGTGTTATACAGGATTTTAATCAAACTCGTATTGTCCTGTCCTTATATCTATTTTTATCCAATATGGTCTTAATTAATTCAAATCGATAATGTTCTTCATACTCATTTCCTCATCATCCAACTCCTTCTAGGTATCAATACATCTATTTGGGAAGCAACATTTCTGACATTGTTTAAACATCTTTTTTTTTTTTATTTATACACACATGGCCCATTGCCCTCCCATCATCCTCTGTCAGAAAGTCCTTTTTGTCTCCATATTCTGATCCTACTCCCTTGAACATCATAATCAAATCCCTTCTTTCTCATCTTGCATTACCAATCAGCTATGAACTGTGCTTGATATCACCTCAGTGCCTCCCTAACAGCTGTCCCATGCATGCCTTTCATAGGAATAAGAACATAAGAAAATAAGGAGGCTGCAAAAAGCCAGTTGACCTACACAAGGCAGCTCCTGTGCACCTAGTAACTTTTAATACCTACCTGCTCACCTTGCCTTGTTGTATATACAGAGGGAGGAGTGAGAGCCACACCAGACAGTGATCATGGACGGTGTGACGTCTTACCAGAGTGGGGGCGGCCGCAATGGGGATCTTCACAAGTACTCCCACTCCATAGGCTCCAATATACAGAAGATCTCACAAAATGGTGTGTATTTCATCATGTCTGGCTGTATATCTACCCATTAGATTGATTTTATTTGTGTTGGTTGATCTGTCATTAGTATAATGTATGTATTATTTTGTTTATATAAAATGGTTCGTAATGTGATGGGAAGGAGCAGTGATGTTGGTGTTTTTCTAATGATAATTTTATTTCTTTCCAGTTAAGTCAATGCAGCAGTTGGTGAACCAGCTGGGAACCGACCAGGACAATCAGCAGCTGCGAGCACAGCTGTGAGTATTATCTGTGTTTTAGGTTGATGTTATATCGGATATTCTCTGTTATGCACTAGCTATATGTTCATTATTAATTTGTAATGCAGGTGTTACTGTAGTTTCCCAATTCCTGATTTTTCCTGAATTATGAGTATTATGCACTCCCCTCAAAAATTTACTTGTTACATAGAATTACATAGGAAGAACAGATACTAGGAGACCTGTTAGTGTATGATATTAATAGAATTGTGTACTACTACTTGTAAATTACTTATGTGTTATTAAGGATAGAATAGCACAAAGCTCCTTCCACAAAGCCTCATCATTTTTCAATTACTTATGTATTCACCACTGCTCTCCATTCACTTTTATCATGCACAGTCATCATTCCTTGCTCCACACACATTCCTCTTTCATTCATTGCTCTTTTCACATTGTCTATCCATTCCATTCATGGCTTTCCTCTCAGCCTCACCTCTCACATCAGATCTTACTATCTATCTATCTATCTATCTATATCTATTAATGATGGTATCCAAACCTAGTGACTAGATGTAACTTTTATGTTCTAGGCATCAAGTGCAGCACTACACGGGAGGTTTGGCCAAGGACACAACGGTAGAGTTGAGAACATTTAAGTCCCTGCCACTCCCTCAAGGCCAGGACAGTCGAACATGGCACATGCAGACTGAACGGCTCACTCGAGAATTCTCACAGGTAGGTTACTGTTGGTTTGATGTGAGGAAGTAGAGAGGATGTGGTTGGCATCTTTTAAACTGGTGTAGTGGAGGTGCCAGCCTGCAGCTCTCAATAGGCATTATGAGTCAGCATTATCAGGCAGCCTGTCACACAGAAACAACATTGACCTTGCCCTCCCCATTACAGTAAACTCTTGATTTTGTGGACTAAAATAAAATTTCTGCTATATCAAACTTCCACTATTTACTTGAATTAGTGAAATATTTCACTAGACCCTAAAACCATTCATAACATGGCAGAATCAGTGCCCTTGTGTGTAGAGATGTGTGTTAAGAAGATGGGAAACCTGTGAATTATTAGAGGAGTGAGTGGGCATTGCCGAATGTGTGTTCATATATGTTTTTGGTGGCTGTGAAGGGTGGAGGATCATACACACTTATACTTCATTGTCTAGCAGTTTATATGCATGAATTTTCAGTACCAAGATGTTAACTATCACTATGGTTTGTTTGCAGGCTTTGAATGACTTTCAAACTGCACAGCGTCAAGCAGCATCCAAAGAGAAGGAAGCCCTCAAGAAGGCACGAGCAGACTCTGATGCTCAGTACTTTGGTGAGTGTTTGGTGGCACGTCTTGACCGGGTTGGGAAGGTGGTAAGTTGTGTTAGGTTGTATCAAGGAAGTGGTCAAACGGTTTCATAAGGGAAGTTGTAAAGTGTGCAGAGTGGAGGGAAAATGTTTTGTAGTAAGATTGGTGTATAGTGTGGCTATTCAATATCTACGTGTTGGGAATGGTGAAAAATATATCCTTTTCGCTGCATCTTCACATAGCGAACACTTAAAAATTATGCCTTTTTGTTAATTATAAGGATGCAGTGACCGTAATCGTGGGACTCGTGCATGGATCAGCTGTCATTTTCTCATTTCCACACCCACAGAGGATGGAAGACATGGAGCAGCACTGCTGGACCTTGGTGACACGGAGAACAAATCACGGACTCAGCAGTCACAGATGCAGATTCAGATGGAACAGGAGCAGGAGATGCAGGCATTGCAGGAACGAGAGTCACAAATAAGACAGCTGGAGGCAAGTATTATAAGTTTATTCTTGTGTACTTGTTTATGAATGTTTGTGTGCAGAATGTGTGTGTGTGTTTACGTAGTCGTGTTTACAACTACATCACTCCAAACACCATCTTTTGGCTAGTTGGGTATATAGATAGATTTGAGCCTTATCCCATAACTTTTACCATCCATTTATTTTTCTTGTACAGTCCGACATCATGGACGTGAACCAGATCTTCAAGGACTTGGCAACAATGGTACACGAGCAAGGTGAAGTTGTTGATTCCATTGAGGCCAATGTGGAGTCAGCCCAGGTGCATGTGTCCCAGGCCTCCACACAGCTCACCCAGGCCAGGCAGTATCAGGTAGGACTCTCTCTCTACCACTGATGTTTGCTGGGAATGTTTACTTTTCAGACTGAGGTTGTTATAACACAGCCATCTAGTAAGGAAGCTGCACCTGGATTATTTTACACTGAGAACATGTCATGGAAAAAATGGTTATGTTTGATATTTTGTCTCGAAGAAACAATTCATCCTTTTGAGTTGTTAATGGAAGGTGGAAAGGGTTTTAACTATCTAAGCATCAGTCCCTTCAGTCCCTTGAGTCCTCTATGCAGTGAGCCTCTTCATCCCTATCATGCATTTTGCCTTTGGTCTAACTGTGGTCAGTGTCTCCAATCTGCATACATTACTTGTTCTATTCCATGCATGTCATTAAAGGGGATTGGAAAGCATGATGTCAGAGGACTGGAAACATCCCGCTCTATGATTTTACACTACCTGCAAAACAAGAAATAAGCATTTTTATTTATATTATTTTGTTTTATTATGTTATTCTAGATATATTCTTTCTTGGATGCCACATTGCATTCGTAGGAAAATAATTTAGCTATCTATCAATCTATTTATCTATAGTTTTTTACGCCTTGTTCTTTCTGGGAACATCCCCAAAAGGAATGGCCTTGGCAGAAGAGCCTCCACCTCTCCCTATCCACACACTCCCTCCCTGCTTGTTCAAGCCCTCCCCCTCTATCACCACCTCCTTCATGCATGTACTTCTTTACCCTATCCTACCATCTCACAACTGGCCTTCCTCTCCTCATTGGACCCTGAATTTCAATCACATACACTTTCTTCACAAACTCCATTTGCATAAGGTCCCATGCCACATCTTTCATACACACTTTCCTTGCTCTCATCCTCCCATCTATTGACACCACATGCTCCTCTCAGATAACTCATTTCCACAGCACGCACTCTTGACTGCTGTGCCCGATTTCATGTCCAAGTCTTTGCTCAATACATCAGTGTTGGCAGGAGAATACTGTTCCTTGAATAGCATTGTTCCCAAATGCTAAAACTTTCAATTCCTCCATTTTATATCCTTTTAAAACTACCTTGTACCTTACTGCTGACACACTCACCCTATAAATTGTATTAAAGTCAACCACCTCTACTTCTCTCCTTTTAAAGACCATCATCTTACTTTTTACTTTTCCTAGCAATTTTTAACCTTTCACTTCCTTCTCGTACATTCACTATAACATTCATCCACCACTCTCTCAGGTTCCTCTTCACACTCTGTAAACAACTGTGTCATCTGCAAACAAGTGTGCCACTGCCACTTATTTTGGAAAAAAGAAAAGTAATAGAATCATAAATACAGACAGGCATATAAAGAAAATATTATTTATCTGTCCTAATTCCTATGAAGTAAGACATCCTGGTTTCACATGTGCCAACAGACACACGCACACACACACACACACACACACACACACACACACACACACACACACACACACACACACACACACACACACACACACACACACACACCAAAAAAATCATTCTTAGTCATAGAAGTGTTTATTTTTTTTTATATAAATTCTTGTAATTTTATTTTAATTTTTTTAAATCCTAGTTACTTAACTTTATTGTCATCTTGATCTCGCATTTTAATTTACATTTTATTTTCTCTTTTCTTTGTAGAACAAAGCACGTAGAAAGAAGCTGTGTATGATTGGCATTGGTTTAGTGGTACTGACAGTTCTCATTATAATAATTGTCTTATCAACAAGAAATTAAGGTAAGTTTTTAAGTTTCCTTGCGAGTAATACTAAATTTTAAAGTTTTCAAAAAATGGTGAATAATGACATTTAAATTTTATGATGTGAAATATTTTTGAATGTTCAAAGGCTACTGAATTATGGAACTAGAATTTCATTATGTGAAAATATCTACTTCCATGAGTCTTTTGTTAAGACACTATTCATTTGTCAAAATTATACTGAAGTATATTTTAGTTAAGGGAACAATTGTTATATTTATTTATTTAGACTTCTTTTACATCATGATTTAAGAATGTACTAATTTATTTGATTAATTAATTTATTTATTGGTTGAATTTATTTATTTCATACATCATAGTGTAAGAAAGCATTGATTTAATTTATTAATTTGGATATCTTCTACATTGACTACATTAAGAGTAGTTGAACAGATCAATTTTATTTATTTGTTCTTTTTTACTATTTATTCTGTTTTACAAGCAGTGATTGTTAGATGATGCGACTGGTGAACATTCAATTGGTAGGAAGATTGTCACAGCACATACCTTAGAGGATTGGCTTTCCAGTATTTAAGACACTGCTCAGTGCATCTAATGAATCTTGCATTGTAGTCACTCAGATATGGGTCAATATTCCCTTTACAAATGGTTTATCCATACAGTTTGACACAATTATGACCTTTGTTGACGTATTACCCAAATCTATGATTATTTCCATTCCTTTAGCTCCTTTCTATTTAGCCGTTGGCAATCCTTCTGATCTGACCTCTCAAATAATATACTTCATGCAATTAAACCATCCATATCTCCTTGGTCAGACCCATGTCACAAGAATAGACGGTGGGAGACTGCACTTACACAATTACGTATTGGCCACACTAACCTCACTCACTCTTATCTTATGACACACTCCCCACCTACCCTTTGTATGACTTGTATTATCCCATTCTCTGTACCCTACATTTTGCTTTTCTGTCCTTGTTACACTGCTGCACGAGCTACAGCTTTCCCTCCCTTAACTCATCCATCTCGACCTCCTCGCCTTAATGATATTCTTACAGAATCACCACACATCCTTCATTTGATCTAATACTTTGACTCTTTCCCTCCCCATAATTTGCCTTACCATCACCTCTGCTATACTGTTTACCTTTTAGATTAGCAGCGCCATATAACCTCTGATGTTTGGCGCTTGCTCTTTTTGCATTAACTAACTAACTACACATGTATTTAGCATCATAAGTATGAAAAATCATTATAGTTATGGTAGGCTTAGGCATTGCTTCCATTCCATATGCATTAGAGAAGTTTGTTCCTGTAGCTAACAAACTATGTATTTTTGGAGCATTCATAATATGGAGAAGTATTAAATGAAAACTAGAAAAATTAAATTTCACGGATTCTTACCAGTGTGCCTTGATAGATGTAGTGTTGGGTCTGTTGTTGCCTTCCCTACCTGATGTTAGTGTTGTGGATCCAAGCATGGTTTGATGTAGCTTGAGTCCATCACGGCTTGGTGTTGAAGCCGGGCACTACAGGGGTTTGACTTCCTTCTTATGAGTGTGACTTGAGTTTCAGTTACTTGTCTTTGGGAAGTTATTGGGAAGCTTAATAGGAAACCATTGGATGTTCCTCAGAAAAGTGTTATCCATGCTCTTGGCTAGTATACATAAAGCGTTTTCCCCCCAAAAAAAATTACAAGTTCTTCTATGTTTCAGTAAACTTTAAGAGGTAATACATAAATGCAGTAAAAGGAGGTAAATTATTCCTTTATTTTATTTTATTAATTTTTGTTTATGTATCCATGGCTGATGTGCGTGAATACAGCACACACATATATATATATATATATATATATATATATATATATTATGTATTATGTATTACAGTAACAACAAAAGTACATGAAACCAAAAATTTGCTGAAAATAAACCTGTAAAAAGATGATGAATTACTATGTGTATTGTGATGGGTGCTAATACCTTGTGGTGGCAGCTGTACATGAGACACAGTCACGTCCATTGCATCTGGACACCAAGGGACAAACAAGCGTTCACAAGGTTTAACAATGAACAAACACATTCAAAAGCGAAACCAAGGAAGCAGCCTTCTAATGTTGCAAATGTTAGGGGAAGAACAACCTAGTATATAGATAGCTGATTATTATTATTATCATTATTGGTATTATTATATAAACAAAAAAATGTAACTGTTAGGTAACTGTTATATGATATTTTGATACACAATAATTAAGAAATGTATTAATATGTAACTCATCTCCTTTAATATTACAATTACTACAGGAAAAGTCAAGACAGAAGATGGTTATCCTGACACTTATATGTCTGTTGATTGCCTTGGTGATTGGCCTCATTGTGTGGGCCAGCGGCAAGTGGTAGTGGTGCCTGGGCTGGCCGGCTGCTTGGTGAAGGGCCAGATTGGGTGGACTCAGCTGTGAAATTTGAAATAGTTTTTTGTTGTTTGTTAAATCTTTAAAATTACTGTTACTTGTAAGAAAGTTCCTAATTTGTTTATTAGTAGTACATTATTATTGGGTAGTTGGCAGATATGAAAAAATCACTTTTCCTTGACATATACTTCAATATTAATATATTAGTTAAAAGTAATAATTGAGCAATCTTTATTTTGATGTGTATAGTTAATACATTCCAATAATTGATGTTAATGAATAAACAAATGAGCTAAACAAACAGGATTAAGTTTCCTAATGCAAGGTTGTCACCACACACCTGTAGCCAGTCATTGCCTCCAAGTGTAGGCAACCAAACACTTCATCACGGGGAAGTACACTCAGCCAATGTTGTTAGGCTCACTTTATATGGCTACAGTTATATTTTATTATTTATCTGCATATATATCTTGAGAGAAGTTCTATAGTTATTACTTTAGTCAATGGGACAGTAAGGGAAAGTTGTGTGTGGAGTGGATGCCACGGAGGTGAAATAACAGATGGCCACATCTGTCAAGACAAGTGATCAGCTACTCCTCTTCATTCATTTATTATACATATACATAGCCATTATGTCATAAAGAAGTATGTGTGCATTTGTCATACAAAAATATTGTGTATATTTGTACTTGTCACTTCACAGCATTGAGGATTAACCCCACATCAACATTGCCATAGCTGTGTTGCCTTGATTCATCACACCTATCATTAGATTCTTCAAGTCATGATTATTGTTTGTAATAGTAGAACAGCAAGGCATATAACATGAGGATGAGGATGTTCAGCTGGACCAGACCACAGCCTTCCTCAGGTATATATGGGTGAGGGCTGGAGTGAGTCTTCTAAGTTACTATCTTCCATTGCTATTGATGACACCATTGGCCGGGAACTTAACGAATGGTCCTCAATGTCACATAGCTGGGTCTTCACGAATGAACTGTACTGAGTTTCATCAAGCTATCTGGCAGCTAAATGATACTGTAACAAAATATTTAAGTCACTGAACAATCGGATTGACACACTGAAGTTTTGGGTTAAATGTTGTTTGTTATGGATAATGTCAGAATATCAGGGAATAAATAATGTCGTAATAATTGGATATGCTTGCCTGCAGCATAACCAAAATTATACAAATATAAGGACCAAGTGATACAGACTGATAAAGAGATCAATCCCATAACTACATTAGGGTTTGTTTACGCTGTGCATTGTGGAAGGAAGATGTGGTTAGGTTAGGTGGCTCCGTCAAGATAGGAAGTTGAAGACAAGTAATAGTGTACGCCCTAAGTGCACCATATAAAATGTTGTGTTTTGCGTTGTGTAGTAGCAACAACAACAAGATGAATTCCATCTTTTATAGATTTGTTCTCATCCAAAACCCGAGGAGAAATTGAAGTTATAAAGTTGATTGAATTCTACATCCAATATTTAGGTAGATGAGCATTTTGTAGCTTGAATTTTGCTTATGACATAAAGACGATTATTAATGCCAATATTACCATTAACAGTGAGCTGGGTGACTAGCAGTGATTGAAAACTAATGAATAAATGATGACATGAAAACTCATTGAAAGGTACTCATTGAGGAGAAATAAGTCCCTTCCAATCAACATTCTTAAGCTATCAAAAACAGATTCTATTTAGTAACTTGCCTTATTGGAACTCTGTATTTTCTTTTCATTGCAGAATTTTTGGCATTTTGGCCAGTCACTTTTCATGAAGAAAAAAAGATAGCTGCAAGGAAAGGATCCTCCTTGATGTGAGAGTTAAGTGATTCGTAATACGTTTGAAAGCTTTAATTTTTTTCTGGTGAATACATATTGTATAACTCACTAAATGCAAAAAAGGAAAACATTGAACAAAAATGGCTGCAATTTTACTTTCTTGTTTTGAACTAGGAATTTTTTATTAAAATTTAAAAAATTTTAGAGTTAATCTGATTGCAAGAAAAGTATTTTCACTTGAATAGAACCCACTGCATGAATATTAGAGGATCACGGTATAGGATGATAATAGGAGAAATATATGAAATAAAGAAATGCATGCCATGGCACTCCATTATATTGTGTCTTACTTTTACTGTTACTTCAACTGAGTTAATGTTTCACAAGAGAACTAGATAAAAAAGAAACCTGATTCCATACCATCCACAGTGGCCTAGAGACTTGATTTTATTGCTTTTGTAGTTTAATTAAGTTTTATAAAGATGTTTTAGAATTATTTCTCAGGAGCTGCTGCACCAACTCTATAGTTTTGTTTTTATTTGATTTCTGGAGATGTATATATTGTTGGTAGTTATTAAACTGTTGTGATGCTTGATCATAGGGCAAGATTATTGTCAATATTCTTGTCTCCATGCTCTCAAGATTAAAAATAACTTCCATATTTCTCATTTAAATTCTTAAATACAAGACTTGTATGCTAGACATCCGTATAGATATAAAAGCTGTGAAATTTATAACAGAACAGAAACAAGACTAATTTTGACTAAAAAGAACAGCCTTTACAAATATTTGTGAAATTGTACGAGGAAAAAGTAAAATAGAATATATATATATATATATATATATATATATATATATATATATATATATATATATATATATAGACACACACACACACACACACACACACACACACACACACACACACACACACACCTGGCTTATATCAGTATCAAAAGAGAATAGTCAATATGAGGCATTTAAGGTTCGATGGAACATTACTTTCCCCTTCCCTTATGTGCCTATCTTTTCATAAGGGAGAATATGGAGGGGCTTCTCAGATAATGTCTCATCAACAAAAGAATAGATTTTACATGTATTTACACTATATGGGAAGATTGTTTACATTACATGAAATTTGAAATACGTGGAAGCTCCAGGAACACAATACTCTTGTAAAGTGAGAGGTTACTGTATATATATATATATATATATATATATATATATATATATATATATATATATATATACACACATAGTACATATATGTTATTAATTTATTAATTTTACCCCGGTTGTGGGGGCTGCAAGAATACTACCACCATAATCCCTTATAGATCCTAAATAGCAATCCAAAGAGATGGTGTGAGGGGCCTGGCAAAGCCTTCCTCTGTGTTCTCTTGTGTGAAAAGACAACACACAGATGGGAAGGGGAGAGTAATAGTCTCCCTGAACCCTAAACACCTTGTCTTGGTTACCCCTCGTTAAGGAGGATATATGACAGGTATATAGATAGATAGATTTATTTATTTGTTTGTTTATTCATTAATTTATTTATATATAATTGGCATTGTATTCATGCAAAACAATTCTAATATCCCTATTGTTTTGATATTGTAATCCTGATTCCTGTCAGAATTAATTCTGATAAACAAATTGTGTCATTAATACCCACTGAGTGTAACTGTTGTCACACAGTTAAATGGCAGGAAACGCACTAATTAAGGATAAATGTTTCATGAATGCATCCACAATTAATGAGTTGTTTCTCAGATTAATGAAAGTTATAATATAATGGATAAAAAATTATTGTATATATATATAGTGTGTGCGTGTTTGTGTTATTGTCTTTTCTCTCTTCTCGTCCACTTCAAATGTTTTGTATATACATAATATATTTAGACAGAGTAGGTAGGTGTCAGTATCAAAGTAGAAGTTGTGCCTAGGGTCTGTATGCTACTACTTGGAAACAAGAGTTTATATTATGTGTGTGTGTGTGTGTGTGTGTGTGTGTGTGTGTGTGAGAGAGAGAGAGAGAGAGAGAGAGAGAGAGAGAGAGAGAGAGAGAGAGAGAGAGAGAGAGAGAGAGAGAGAGAGAGAGATGGTAGTGTACTGGTAATTCTAGCTTTAATATAAAGCTATTTTTATAGGGCAGTGATATGATTGCGAGAATGTGTATCAACAACATTGGTTTTGGATGATGAAAGGATTGTATTCTGGTTATTAGTAAGTGTTGTTGACATGTGTGGGTGACTATTTTTTACAATTTTTTGAAAGAAATATTTCAGTCTAATAACCATTGTAGAAAATCATATTGTTTATAACTTCATATATTTTAAGGTTATTGATAATCTACTTGAATTTTTGAAACTTCATCTTTATAAGTTATAAGCTAGCTTCTCTAGCAGTTTTCCTTTTGCAGCCATTTTTTTGTTAGAACAAGTACATCAAGGCACCCTCAATATTCATAGATATTGGTTGTATAAGAATATATCCTATCCCAAAATATGAACTTGAAGGTGGAAAGATTACATCAATGTTCTACTGGGATTAAGGTCATCAGTGATGCTATTTTGTTGATGTTGAATTGAAGTATGTAAAAACATAAAAAAACGAATAACAAATCACAATCGCTATGTTCTTTTATTCAACACAAAAACACACTTAGACATCCCTAGTCCTAATGCCTCACTCAAGTTTGGAGTCAATATGGTGACTCACTCTTATTGAGTCAGGCTAATGTGATCCAATACTCCAGTTATTTTAATATTTTTCCTTAAAGATGTAAATATTGTTAACATGCGGTACATCAACTTGTACTTTGTTCCATTTCTCCAATACTCTGTTTGGAAAGAGTGTAATCTCCCCTTATTTCATATACTTTTTTACTGTGCCCTATTTATTTCATAGGTTATGAAGTATTGTATAAAGAGACATATGAATGGGATATGGGTGATGAAAAAAATGGGACGAAGGAGAAATACTTTATTTCTCTAACATTTTGACCAACTGTCTTCTTCAGAAAGAAGTAAGGCAGCTTATATACAATCCATGGCAGTTCACTTATCAGGTTACCTGATTGGTTGGTGCTGTCTACCTCTTGCTGTCCTGATAATCAATAAACAATAGCTGGTGCTAAGCTCACTATAATTATAAACACACTGTGACGGGTCACCTTTCCTGAGGTGATATTTGCAACTTTGTCTTTTGTTCTCTTTTCTCAATCTTTGCATGTAGCACCCAGGTGTCATTCCATCTGGGAAGGTGGCAATGCTTTTCTGGTGGAGAGTCAGGGAATTGCTTGTCCTGTGATGACAGAGATCGTTTTTGTATTTGTACACTCTTAGAGATTCCACTCAATGTCTCACCAATGTACACTGCTTTACAGCCATCACACAGGATTTTTTATACAACAGTTGTTATTGCACTCTAATTTCTTTTTTTGTTTGACCAGATGATCAATTTTTATACTGGAGGCATAAGCCACATTGATACTAATTGTTCATAGAAATGTGGTGATCACTTCAACTTTTCACAAATAAGGGAATACTATGTATTTACTTATATTTTCACTGTAACCTCTCTTATACAGCTTAGGCCTTTCTTTTTCAGAGGATATCAAAGTTTTCTAAAGTCATCACTTATGTATTCACATTCAACGGCCAAAAACTCCTCACTGCATATCCTCACGGCACAAAGAAAGAACACTATGATGATCCCTGATTATGTTCTTTCACTGTTTTATAATAATAGTGCACAAAATAGTCTATGTTGGTAGGGTTTCTGTACACAGATTAAAATATGATTAAATAATTTCCTCAAACTTGCTAGCTTTAGACCATATAGTTCTTCTAGTGTTAACGAGAGCATTACCCTCTCACCAACAAGTTGCCGTGAGCCAGGATCAAACTCAACCTTTTGGCCACGAGCTGAGCACTGTCCAAGAGTTACTCAGTCTTCTGTACACAGAATTTTGCATGTTTACCCAGATGGTGTATTATTGTATACAGTAATGCACTGTGTGGACAAGCTAACCATTATCTGTGTACAAAAAACCTACCAACATGGACGATTTTGTGCACTATTTATTGTGACAAGGTGAAAGAACAAAAAGGATATTTAATTTGACTTCGTAGGGTTGTCAGATTCTAATTTCTAAATGAGAATCAACATAAACAGCGACAACACTTCTCTCGTGAATGTACATCATGAGGCAATACAAGGATGACAATTGTTATCACAAGTAAATCTTGTGCTGCATTAGCTTGGCCACAATTCTTTATTCCAGTGAAGAGATGACATTTAAGCAACGGACACACAACTCCGCTCCTCCCTCAGTTGTGTAACGCCGACACCTTAGACACTTGCCGCCCTCAGCCTTGGAAAGTCTTAGTGAAAAACCTTCTTTATGCTCTGTGAGAAAAAAAGAAGTAAAACCAGATTGAAGTTGGAGTTGCAACTTATAAACTGAAATTATGAAATAAACCCAGAAATATAAGATGTGTTACACAAAGTTTGATAGTTTAATTTAAAGCAGGTTAAAGATAATATCCTATCCAAACATTACTATTATGCATGTAACTACATCTTCAACTTACCTTTGTCAGTCGTAAGGGTGACATGAGACACTTGCAGCAACTCACACAGACCAGACTGGGAAGATGCTTGGCTGGTCTGTAACAGCTGTGTATGGGGAAAGGAAGGTCAGGCTGGATGACTAATCAATTGGTCATACTAAAACTATGAGTGGAATGATTGCAATGATGGGAGTGAGTCATAGTGTGATAAACCCAATGAATTTGATACATAGGCATGCATAGGAACAGGAAAAAAAATTGTAATTCTGTAAGGAGGGGGTGGGGGATGAACTTCTGCTGAAACAGTCTGTTACCAGAAGTTGAATGTGATGAGGTAGAGGATGGGAAAGGGAGTGATACATCAATGAAAGGTTTTGCTATAAGAACTTCAATGTCAGAGATGGTCTCACTAGCGGAAGAAGGAGAGGAGACAGTGGGAGTAAAAGTTTTCTTGGCAGGAGGCTGTAGGGAAGAAGTTTTAGTGATTAAGGATGAAGTAGGATCAGTAGATGGTTTTGGAGGGTAAGCACAGGAGTGACGCTTGGTGTTTTGTGTCCGAATACTACATGGGTGGGAGCCCTGGAATATAAGTTAAAATCTGTCTGCTTCCACCTGAGATTACCACAAAGGAGTACAAAGAAAGAACAGACACTAACAGTCCTATTGGACTGACAGCAACCACTAGTGGGAAATCACATTATGATTTTATGGAAGCATCATGGGAACAATTATTACATATTTTATATGGTTATCTACCCTGAGCTCCTGTATTAGGCTCTCTCCAGCTGTGATGTGAACTTGTAGCTTGGACCAATCTGAAGCAGGGGAGGACCGGAAAAGTTCCTCACGTACAGTGAGGCATTGTTCAAACGTACTGGCAAGCTCAGGTTGATGCCATGATGAGGGCAGCTCTGCAATCACCTGGTGAAACACACGCCAGTCTGCAACACACACAACCATCATACCTCCACGCTTAGTATAATCATGACTTATATCAGAAAGACATAACTCTTGATACGGTGTATGCATATTGTAGAGTATAGTAATAATAAACTAGGATGATAAGAGTATAAAACAACATTACACATTACGTACAGTACAGCATGAAACTGGATATACAACACATTACTTTAACATGTAGTATATAGTACATTCCCACCATTATTATTACTGGAGTGCTGCGCCACTTCCTCAGCCAAGTGGGGAAGGATGGGAGCCAAAGAAATCAACAGTTTATGTAGAAGGTGATGAACCACCAGCAAGGCTGACATTCGCTTGCTGCCCAAACGATCATCACAGTATAACCTGTTGCAGCAAACAAAAGGATGTCACAAGCCTGCCTCTTCAACTAAGATTTTTATTAGAAAACATCTTAAATTTTTTATGAAATGCAGGTTGTATGTTAACATGGGTCAGCCTTTGTCACTGGAAGGCAGCTTGTAAAGTTATACAGTATGAAGCGTGTTCAACTTGTTCAGGAGTGACTTCAATCAGCATACAACCAATATACTACCAATTTCTCTGATAGGTTTTGCTTACTAATTATATCTATTATACCGAATTTTTTGAAAATGAATAAATAAATAATCACCCATCACTTTTGAAACTAGATAGTTTCACACTGGGATGTATCCTAGTGCTTAAAAATTTAGTGTGAGCTAAAGTAACTGAGCAATGAGGAGTTGAAGACAAATAAGTAGGAGAAAATGTTTATGCACTATTTTCTTAGCTCTCATTTTTCATATATTTCTGCTTACATTATATTAGCAGTGCGTACCCAGCAACGAATGATTAACTTAAAACAAAATTATTCTTTTCCTTGTCATTGAGTAACTAAAAATTCTGGTGCAATTCAGATGATAATTCTTTCCCTTCTCACCTGTCTCGGATGGATGAGATGTACAAGCCTGAGAGTGTGGTGTTGATGAAGGCAAGGGAAGCTTTGGTCACCAAGTTGTAGCGGAAACTGTTGTAATGCGTCCAGATCTGGGTGAGAAGGTGAGGAAAGGTTGATCAAAGGGGGAGGAGAAACGTGTACAAGAATAGAAGTAAGGCAAAGCAATGGTACAAAAATTAAGAGATAGAGCAATGTAGAACAATGAAAATATGAAATAGTATGTAGATATGTAAAAATGAGGGAAACAGTTTTAAGAGAATTTTTATATGCCAACGTTTCCAATTGAATATTATGATCATGAAGAAAGCCATGTGCTGAGGAAAGAGAGAAGAGCAGTGGTAATAACCTCAACAACCAGGAGCTGTAATTCCTCTATTCTTATTATATCAAGAAACAAAAGTGATGGATAGTCTTACTGAATTACTGAAGCAAGCAGGGAATAACAATATTTGTGTAATACCACATTTGTTTGCTCTCGTCTAACTAATATATTACAATGGAAAAAACATCTAATAAAAATCATGAGCAGAATAGATGAATCAAAACCCTGAGAGTGGCAGACTCGAACCAGAACAATTTACAACATTTCCATTTTTTGCAATTTTGGTTTTGTCTTCATTCAACTTAGTTTCTTCAAGTCTCTGTCTTTATTTAATATTCATCTTTAGGATTTAAGTTTTATTGTTGACGATGCAAAGAAAAGGTTGTCAAGGGAAATATGAGTAATGATAAACTTGAACAGATCTTTGACTATAAATATAAAGTCTAAGCATCAACACTGTACCCAACAAATCGTCAAGACACATTGCAATTTGTTCTCTTTCTCATTAAATCTACATTCCTTCCATCACATGTTACAATTAGGTGAATATCCCAACAATCTCACTCAAGGACATATATACCAGTATGTATATGAAACCCACTGGCTCTAGTAAAGAAATATTTTAATATAATTTGCAGTTAATCACCTCTGCAATATTGAGTAAATGGCAAGCAAGATACCATGTCAGAATGGAGAAAAGACTATTTCCACTTGTCCAAACTTATACTTACCCTTTATCTAACTTTATTTAACAAGAGGTGACTGGGTTTCCAGTCCCCAATGCCATACAGCAATGAGGTACATTTGTTACTATGGCTTAATGTGAGACATCAACTAAATATCAATGCATTTATGTGAAAGCTCTAAGCCAGTACATGTGCCCCTAACTGTGATGAAACTATTATTGGTAACAGTACACTTGGTCTGAAAGAGAAGCTACCTTTTGGATGTGGGCATGGAGAAGGTGCAACATGTAGCGATCAATGGGCCGCAAGTCCTGTACAGGAAGGCTGTGGTGGCAGGGTTGGTAGTCTCCTAGGGAGGCAAGCAGGAACCTGAGGGTAGCACGTATCTTCTGCACACTGTCTCGTCCCTGATCAAGGTACTGCTTCCCAATACTCATGGTGGAGTGGTCTGCTGCATGGCTTCCAACCCACCACCTGCACCACACACAACAATCAGGACAGTGTTAAATGAAGAATGAAATTTCCAATATTTTTCCACTGAGCCATTCCCTGTCTAAGCCACTGCATTACTATAAAGGCATGTGCACCTGTGATAAAAAGGAACTTGAAAGGATATGTTGTGCACAGTACCAGTATCATAAACAATGGTGTTTACCTAAGCTGCATTTTTTATTGTTGTTGTGCAATGTTGGGAAAAGTAACATGAGAAAGCAATCACATTTACACCTTTCCAAGTCCATCCATCTAGTCACTCAAGGACAATACTCAGTTGCTTGCACGGCCCCCACACATCCACCCTCTTCTTTCCTCCTCCTCCTCCTCCTCCTCCCTCCTTACCTCAACACATCGGCCCCATAGGCAGGGTTTTTGGCGGGATTACTTCCACCATCAGTCACCTCCTGTGGGTCCACTACATTACCCACAGACTTGCTCATCTTGCGTCCATGTTCATCCAGGACAAACCCGTGAACATAGATCATTCTGGAGGAAATAGAAACATATGCACACAATGTCATGAAAAGGAAATTAAAAGAATAGGTATGGGATGAAGAAAAAGGTTTACAATTTGTGCATCTTACCAGGTAGCATAGTCAGGGTCAGGTGCATAGTCTGGGTGAGCGGGGAATTGGTGCATTGTAGTTAAAGCCTATGGTCTGTCCTCCTTTATTGATAATGTGCCATCAGAGCAGTGAGAGGCAAAAACTCACCTGTAAGGAGCCTTGTTAGTGGCTGCTACAGATGTGAGCAGAGAAGAAAGGAACCATCCATTGAACTGGTCCACTCCCTCCAAGTAGAGGTCAGCCTTAGGTGCTCCCAACACACAGTGCCACGACGAACCAGAGTCAAACCAGATGTCCAGAATGTCTGAACCCTGGTAATGGCAGGAAAAATAACAATAAAAATAGACAATATGATTATTATTTCACACAACCTCTGAATTATCAAAATGATTTAGGTTTTTTGTAATGCAGTATTGTTCATCCTTTATATCAAGTGAACATTTGATTATAAAGGATTAACATATTTCTCCACACAGACCTTACAGTGTATTATGTCACTCAGCCTAAGACAGGAACACAGACAGGCCTTACCTTCTTGGGTAGAGGTTTGCCATTCTTCTCCAGTTCCTCTACCATTGCTGGAGGTAGTAATTCTCTCTCTCCCTTACTCCACCAGCTGTCATTCCCTTCCTCCTGCAATACCTTGGTTACGTGCTCAATGATACTCCTGCAGGAAAGTGGGGAAGAATGCCAAGTCATTTCCCAAAACTGGAAGATACTCCATTCCATAACTTGGACTTGCATAAGCTACAAGTTTCTTTTTAAACGACTAAGTTCAACGTGTATTATCAGCATGGTTGTCATGGTCAGACTCACATGGTGCAAACAAGAATGGATCAGTTGCCACTTGGCTGTCCTGCAATTGCACTTTTCATTTTGTTCCCTTACTCATCACCTACAGGTTCCATGTACCATACAAAAAGGTTCTTATACCATAATACATGTGAATGACGCTGCCTCTTACCTTTCCACAATTGGACGGCCGGTGTCAGGGTCATAAAATACAGGAATTGGTGTTCCCCATATGCGCTGGCGAGAGATGCACCAGTAAGGACGATTCTGAAGGTGGCGGGTCATACCTGTTTCCAGCCGCTGGGGTAGCACTTCAACTTCCTCTAAAGCAGCCTGGAAAAAAGTAGCCATGAATATTGTGACATTGTGGAAGAGTTTTTCAATCCAATCAACCTCACACCACTCTTATACTACTCTGCATTCCTTACTTCCACTATTTCACATTCTAATATTTCCTCTACTATCCACATCAAAACTTATCACTCTATTTAACAATCTACCACCTAACCTCATACAATCTCAAAACAATTCATAATCAATTATATCATATACTGTCTCAAAATCCATTAATGCTAAAAAATCATTCTTACTTTTCACCAAATATTTCTCACATGCAAGATCAACCTTAACTAAAAATTCACCTTCACCAAATGTCTGCATCATACAGAGTACATGATCTTCCACTACCACTCAGTAAGCACTCACCAAGGCAGTCTCCTTGATGGTGTGAGTGTCAAGGAACCATTGTTTGGTGGCCCGTATGATGACAGGTTTCTGTGTGCGCCAGTCATAGGGGTAGGAGTGTGTATATTGACTTTCTTCCAGCAGCAGGGAAGGTCCACCAGGCCCTTCACCAGCCTCTGTGGATTTAACAAAGAATATAACTTAGGTACATAAAGCAAACACTGGATTACTGTTTGGAAGAAGAATAAATAAATAAATAAATAAATAAATAAATCATCACAATTAAAACTCATGGCCTCTACTAGGAAACCAATAGCTGTTAAAATCTATTCTGTCAGTCTGTCTTTCCTATCTTCCTTCCTAAATGAGTCCTGATACTTAGAAGCAGCCTGAGTACTAGACACAATGTTCTTACAAGGGTATCACAACACTTACTGAGGAGGTTCAGGACGGATGGGTTCCCTTCCTCCAACACCTGGAGTCCCCTCAGTTCTGGCACCAACCCATCCATGTACTTCCCTTCCTCGTCCACTTGACACTCCTAAAAAGGGGTAGTAATGATTCTACAGCTTTACATAGGCAGCAAAAAACTTGAAGCTATGAAAAATATGCAGGGATTCCCAAAATAGAAAGATTAAAATATCAAGAACTTTAACAGAAATTCCATATATCAGACCCAGCACTGACCCTAATGGACATAATCTTTTCATAAATGCTGCAAACACTCATCACTTCACCACAAATCAAAACACTGAAACCATCATTAACCAGCCTGTTAAATAATAAAACATTTTCATTCATAAAGATTCAATATCTACTGACACCCTAAAAATTTCAAAAAAAGTTTCAATCAAATTTGCATTATTAATTTTGAGTCCAAGAGGATGAGGACTTTTAGGTAAAGATTAAATTGCTACTTTCGTATGGTTTTCGTTTACATATTAAGGGTCATTACTTACCACAGGGAGTTTATATTGCAAAGCCACCAGGAAATCATCATGACCATGTGCTGGGGCTGTGTGCACCAAGCCAGTCCCTTTGACCATTGTGACGTGACTGGCCGGCAGACAAGGACACTCACGCTGGCCCAAGGGTGCTCGGTAACGCAGCGAGGCCAGCTCCTGCTCTGAAAAATTAAGTGGAAGGCAGCAAAGAAGAAATCTATCTGTGTATATACAGTAGGATAACTATCTAAAGTAAATGTAAAGTAAATGTAAACAAGATGGTCATGACTTCTACATTAACAACAGTAACTCTTTTCTAAGGCAACAATGTATAACAGTAGTACTTACCAATATACTTCATATAAAATAACAAAAGTCAGGAAGAAAATGAAGTGATGAAGCTTGACCTTGCATGATCCTAAACAAACTTGATGAATGTCAGGCCAAAAACCATTCACCTCACATATGTAATTTAAACCCACTTATTTAGTATTATTTTATCAAAGTGCTTGCCCAAATCAGATTCATCCACTTGCCTCATTCATCCACAAATACACACATCATACTATTATACTGACCTTCAAGGCGACACAGAACAGTTACTTCATCCTTTCCAACTATCCTCTCAAGCTCATGCAGCAACTCTTCACTCCAGACTAATGCCATCCTCTGCTTCCTCCACTGTACCCATGTCAAAAGGTATGGTTTCCCCGGAGCAAAGCAGATAGCTTGGTTGAGGGGTAAGGTCCAAGGTGTGGTGGTCCAGATGGGCAGGTATAGCTGGGACTGTGCACCACTAGGCAATCTGTCCTGTGGGAAAAAGACACACCCCATGCCATTTACACTTCAAAGATCAGTAACAGGTTCATTTTTCCCTCTTTCACCCTCAAACTATTGACATTTTTTCTTAATGCTCAGGCACTCATGTACTTAAATTATATATGTCACAATAGCGTATTAGTATGTCATTTACCACTACAATGTGACAAAATATAAAATTGTTTTAGTTGTCGGGTCCTGACATGGCAATTATCCGTGAGCCCAGTGTGTAACTAACCCCCAAGCTGTATGGGTGGGGGGGAGGAGAACTGTTCTGTTCTGTAGGTGCCTTGGAGCTAAGTAAGAGGAGTGCATGTGTATGTATACATGAGTGTTTGTGTGTGTGTTTATGCTTGTCTCAGTTACCCCTTTAAGGAGGATGTCAGCTTGGTATGAATAAAAAAAATTCTATTAGTACTTGAATATTTAACTCTTGTATTCTCTCAATCCGTGCTTGCAAACGTGATCACTTTCCCATGTTACCAGTGTACTAACCAGCGTGGTAGGCAGGGCTGAGGTGACAGGGAGGGCAAGGAACACTGACGGACTGATGTGTTGGGACTGGTACTCCAGCTCTGATTCAGCCAGGGATGTCCCAAGGCTCGGAGAGAAGTAGACTGGCTTGTAGTCCTGCAATATAATCACACAAATTACCTGTACTGTAAATCAAAGCAACATGTTTCTGATCCTACTTTAATATCAATTTTTATTACAACCTGCCTTATATTTTTAAAGCAAAGAATGACATCCAAGAGAGAAGTTAAAGAAATAAATTACTACTGGTTGACTTTAGTAAACCTTATCGGGTGAGTTTGCCATCAGTAGAAAGGTGTGAGTTAGTTATAGAATCAAAGAAACATGGATTAGGGCATAGCAGTCAAGAGTGTGTGCATGTGGCGTGACAATTTGGGAGTGTAAAAGCAATGGAAGCATGTATGAAAGATGTGGGAAACTTATGTAAATGGAGTGAAGTATGGAATGGGTGAAGAAAAATACCTAGAGGTGGTTTGGTTACTTAGAGAGAAAGTAGAGTGAAGAGTTTGTGAAGAAATGTATGTGAGTGAAATTGAGGGTCCTATGAGGGGAAGGCCAGTTGTGAGATGGAATGATAGGATGAAGAAGTACACGCATGAAAGAGGTTCTGAAAAAGCAAGGAGGGAGTGTGTGGATAGGGAGAGGTAGAGGCTCTTCTGCTATGCCTATTCCCTAGATAGATAGATAGATAGATAGATATTGTTTAAAGCAAAGAGCTACACAATACACATCCCCATTAGCACAAAATCCTCTCCAGACCTGATAAATATGTCCTTTCTCATAAAGGTCGATGAAAAGGTCCAGCTGGCGGGTAACATATTGAGGATCCATTGTGCGGTAGACTTTATCCCAGTCAGCCAACAGACCCCATCGCTGGAACACTGAACGCTGTACCTCCAATGTCTCCTTTGCAAACCTTCGTGCTGAAAGAATAAATACTAAAAATTAACCAGTCATTATTCTTACTCAATAGGCTACAGACAGGCATACAAGATATAATAAAAGAGTGCACAGAGATAGCTAAAGTTAATATATATTGAACTGGAATGCTATATAGTAAACCTTTGAACATGAATACTGTTTACCATTGTGTACCTTCTGCTGATTTTTTTATCTCTATAATTGAAAAGTGCACACAAGCCTATTATCATTCTGCCATCCAACATACCAAAGAGATGAGGTTTAGACTAGACTAGACCAAACAGATGCTGGCTGTCACCTTTTGTTATAGATTCTACTGAAGGAGTGAGAATATCCAATAGTTTACAATAGTTTGAATATTTACTTGCCATTAGTTCTGATCTCCAGAGGATCACTATATGATGACGGCTGACGAGCTGAAGTATTGTTTTCCTTGCCTGCCTGTGTGGCCTTGAGCTCAATGGGCAGACCATGGCAATCCCAGCCGGGGATGTAGTGGATTTTGTAGCCCTGTAGTAACTTCTGTCTCAGGGTGATGTCCTTCAGAATCTGTAATGAACCCAGAGACACATAAGTCTAGTTCAACAAACAGTTAGAAAGTCAAGATGACAGAAAAGCTCTATGACCAGATGAAAGGATATTGAAAGGATTAGAATATGCAAGGAGGGAATATGAGGACAGGAATAAATGGAAACGCTTCTGCTGTGGTCATCTCCTGCGGCGGAGTTGTTAGAAACAGTGTCAGATGGATAGATAGATTAAAGCCAGGATGTGTAATTGTACATATGGAGATGGGACAGTACAAGCATAGCTCTTTTCCTATATGTTACAACGAAGTAAATATAACTAGGTAATATCAACACACACATACAAAAGGAAAAGAATGAAATGATTGTAGAAAGGAGAGCCCATGAAATTTCCCTTTATTTTTGCAACTAAAATGTAAAATATGATAACCTGGATACCATAGACAAATTTACCTTGAAATGATGAGTGTTTTGCCTTCATGAAATAAAAAGAAAGTACAGGTGGATACTGCAGCAAATTCTATTCTAACATGTGACAGCAAAAAACATTAACTTCCTATATTCCTTCATATTCGGAATGAAGCAATGTTGAAGATAATCCGTTACCTCCTGAATCTTGTGAGCCCCACCTTGTTGACAGCATGGCCAATGTGCGGCCGCCCATTGGCATAAGGCGGCCCATCATGCAGCACAAACTCCTTCCCTCGGTCCTGTTCTCGCTGCCATGCATACAAGGAGTCAAAGCCAGCAGCCTAGGGAAAAAAATGTCACTAGGGGTCATTCTCAATACACAGATTCAATGGAAGTTTTTTTTGACAAATCCATGTTTTATTATTTAGCTCAATTCAACAAGTCACTTCTCAAAATCATGCATGATTTAGACAGATTTTATACTAATTGTGTCACTTAGTGTGGTATAATATCATCTTTTTTCTCATTGGAAATATTAGAACTTTTCCTTATTACTGTGAGGAGTATTATTACTAGCAATAGAGTCGTTGTCTTAGTTTGATCATGAAAGGAAAAGGATGTTTGGTAATGGCAATTGGATTTCTTAAAATGCATTTCAATGGATTCTGATCTTTAGCCTCAAATGACTAATGTTCGTCTTCCCTGATCACATTTGTTTAACGGAAAGGGCAATGGAATTCAGAGTGATATTCGGTTAGTATCCATTCAATTACGTTAGAAAGAAAAATATATTTTTTGCTAGTTATGGATCTTTGAGTGCAAATAAAAAATTACTATTAATATATTTGTAGACCAAAAAAATACAATAATTATAAAAAAAAAGATCATAATAAAAGTTCATTAGAAGTGTATGGCATGACATAGATGGTTACAGGAGGATGACTTAAGGTGATGAAAAGCAGCAGGATGAGCCAAACCTGCTGTACAGATAGTTCCAGTTGTCTCCGATTGGCAGCTGACACTCTGAGGGGAAAGGTGGTGCGTGGCAGCTGAACTGTGGCAGAGTAACTTGTTGACGGGTCACCTCCTTGTTTCCGGCCCCCTTTCACGCTACACAGTGACCTCTGGTGCAGCCTGTGACCCAGAGCCCTCCATCTACAGCTCCGAGGTGACAGTACAACGGCAATAGCGGTGGCAGGAGGCATGACCACCGGCGCCACCCTCAGAGTAGCAGTTTGAGGCAGTTAGTACAGTTACTCTTCTTCTAGCTCCCTCCTGTTAGTTATATTCGGTCTACACAAAATGATGATCTCTACTTGATGCGGCACATAGGTCAGGTCAGGTCACCAAGGCTGCACTGCTTCTTTTTCTTTTTCCCGTCAAACTGCCGGTCTTAAAGAAAACTATGTTAATATATTTACCAAGTAATGAAAGTTGCATGGTGTCTTTGCTTGAGTTTCTGTTCATAATAATTTATAAATGTTACGTCATTAAAACGTTTATAAACTATTTTAAAGGGAAATTACCTTGAGTGATCCCACAATGTGGACTTCACTCCTGACACTGTGCTGTGCTTACTGAAAAATCTTGATGGAACATCGAGTATGGGTCCTGATGGAATTCATCCCAGACTCATCCAAGAATGTGCTCACATGGTTGCATACCCCCTCTACCTGATATTCACTGAATCGATGCGTTGTAGTCGTCTCCCTTCTGCATGGAAACTGTCCACTGTGATACCTATATTTAAGAAAGGGTCTAGATCTACTCCTCTGAATTATCGCCCAATAAGCTTGACATCTGTGTGTTGCAAGTTAATGGAACGTGTCGTTCACAAGCAAATTGTCACCTACTTTGAGAACAATGCTACTATTTCTCCCCATCAATTTGGTTTTCGAGCTGGTCATTCAGTTGAGGATCAGTTGATCATCACTTACGAATCTGTCACTAAGTGGAATAATGGAGGATATTTTGTTGATGTGATATTTTTTGACTTTAGCAAAGCTTTTGATGTTGTGAATCATGTAATCCTGATTGAAAAACTAAGAATGATAGGTATTAGGCCGCCACTTCTAGACTGGATATGGTCTTTCCTCAGTGACAGACACTTTAGAGTGAGTGTTGCTGGGATGTTTAGTGACTCATACGCTGTAACCAGTGGTGTGCCCCAAGGCTCCGTTTTGGGGCCACTGCTGTTTCTTTTATATGTAAATCATGTTACCTCTGATGTGTCTTGCAATTTCAAACTTTTTGCCGATGATTTAAAACTATATGTCCAAATAAGACACTCCACTGTAAGTGAGGCTCTTAGGGGTCTTACAGAAGGTCAAAGAGATATTGATGTGATTGTGTCAACTGCTGAATCCTGGGGACTAAAAATGAATGTAAACAAATGTGCAGTATTAAGATTTCAGAGAGGATCATTTGACTGGAACCTTATGGGTCCAAACTCTAACTATTACTTACATGATGCACCAATTAGGTTTGTCCAAGCTTTCTCTGACCTGGGAATAACAGTTGATAACTCACTGAAATTTCACCAACACATTCATAACATTGTTTCCAAGGCTGCAGCCTTGGCTAATAGTTTGTTAAAGGCCACTGTGTGTCGCTCTCCATCATTCATGGTCAGTCTTTATAAAACCCACATCAGACCTCTTGTGGAGTTTTCTTCGTGTCTGTGGTTCACTGGATATGCGGGCGACAACAAACTGCTTGAGTCTGTACAGAGGAGATGGACTAAACGCATTCAGGGCCTCCACGACATGAGTTATTCAGAAAGACTGACCCAGCTGAACCTATACTCTGTAAAAGGAAGGCTTCTTCGAGCAGATCTGATCAAATATTGGAAAATTCTACATAGAAAATCAGCCATACAGCCCGAGACTCTGTTTGTACTTGCCCCATCAGTGGCCACGCGAGGTCACGCCTACAAACTCTTCCCAACTCACCACAACTTGGAATCAAGACACAGATTTTTCTCCCAGAGACGCATCCTTCTCTGGAATTCTTTGCCTGCCCAGGTCACTGAAGCTGACGCATTGATCCCATTCAAACGGCTACTTCATAATGCTTTAGGTAACTTATTATTCGAATTCAACGATTAATTGTACTTGAACGTCTTTTAAATGCTGCAAATGGTGAACACAATCCAGCCATTACTATTTAATACAGTATTGTAGATCGTATATCACTTGGTCTGGCACACCAGCAGCTCTGGGCTCCCCTCTCTAACTATTTCTTACAGCCTTCTGCTTACCTAGTGCTATACTTTATAATGCAAGGGAGCCAACCAGGTAAGTTAACCAGGTAAGTTAACCTGCCGAGGTGAATATTTTGAAAGCAGTTAGTGGCGAGTCAAGTTCACATAGGGTGTTATTTAAACCCTAATTACTCCATTATTAAGTGTAATTAAGCCACACCGAGTCACCTGAAGCTGTATAAACCCCTAGTGATCTCGCAGCTGTATATATAACTGTGGTAAGTGTGGTAATATAAGAGAAATAACACTTTAATATGGTAATTGTGGCGCGGCGGTGGGAGGTCCTGTATATACTGGCTAAGGAAAGTTTCTAATCACTATTGCTACCAAGTCACTGTGGACCGGTAACTAAGCAGGTTGTTGGTGATATGGAAATGAGTGGTAGTGTGTGGTGGTGTGGTAGTGTGTGGTGGTGTGGTAGTGTGTGGTGGTGAACTGCTGTTTGTTGACGTCATGGAAGCCGTGCTGGGCTGGTTCTTTTCTGCATCATTATTCTTGCACTGTTATTGTGAGTGTTATCAGTTTTGTTAGGCTCTGAGGTGAGTGTGGGGGATGGCTGGTCCTACTTCCATCTGCCATCACTGTAGCAAGGAGGTTGTATGTTCTGTCAGACTGGGTGGGTTGTGTTCTGTGTCCCAGGTAAACAGGTAGGGAGGCTAAACAAGGAAAATGAAAAGCTAAATGAAAGGAATAGAGCCTTGGGTAGTAAACTAGAGCAGGGTAGTACTGGGGCTAACCTGGATGATTGCATGTCCAAAATAATTGCTAGCACAGAGAACCTGAGCCAGAAGTTGTATGAGGTGAAAGGTGAGGTTATCATTAGTGTGTGGGGTCACCTGAAGCTGTATAAACCCCTAGTTATCACGCAGCTGTGGTATAACTGTGGTAAGTGTGGTAATATAAGAGAAATAAAATTTTAATATAAACACGTGGAAATAATGTGCAAGGCAGGCAGTTGAACAGTGTTGGTGTTGTATTACACAAACTCTGCCGGGATTGTTTTCATTCTTTGGGAGGTGGTGTCAAGGCAGCAGGTCCATCCGCCCCCGTGACCATGCGCCCCAAGTCCATTCACCCCGTAAGTTGGGGCACAACCAAGTCATTGCGCCCCAACTCTCATACAAATACTATATACTGTAGGTTAGGTTAGGTTAGGTTAGTCTTTTCATCCTGTTTGTGTAATATTCTTTTTTTAATTGATGATGAAGTAGATTCGCCCCACCTACTGGGGCCAATGGACTTGGGGCGCATCGTCACTGGGGCGGATGGACTGTAAACCGGTGTCAAGTGATTCTGTTTGACCAACCCTCGCCAACCTTACACCTGCCTCAGTGTAGCATCAGTCAGTCCCACGTTGTCGCTGATGTTCCAGGCCAGGCCAGGCCAGGCCTGGCCTGGCCTGGACAGGCGAGGCGTGGCGTGGCGTGGGTAAGATGGAAAGGTGTGTTTGTTGTGTGCCGAGGTACAACAATTGGTCCTGGCTGTTTGAGGACAGAGCTGGTCATGTAGATGAGAAATGATGAGGGAGCCAGAAAGGTGGAGGAAGTGTAAGCCTTGCCAAGTGTGGCATGAGTGAGGCAGGAAGGTGGGTGTTGGCCCTGCAGGCAGGAGCAGAGTGTCAAGGCAGCCCGCGGCTCTCTGTGTACTGACCGTCACCATTGTTGCAGGTGCAGAGGCCAGAGTCCAAGCCGGCTGCCCTGCTCGGCACTGACCGGGCTCGCTGCGGCTTCCCCGAGGGTTCCTGCAGGACCGGCCGTGGCGTGTGCTGCCGGGAGTAGTGCTGCAGTGGAGGCTGTGAGGCCGGGCAGCAGCATGAGTGGCCGGGAGCAGCAAGATCAGTCTGCCTCAGGTGTGGGGAGGCGCAGGTGTGATGGCAAGAATCACCTTGAGGCAGGCAGCTCCGTCCTCAAAGGAGAGAACAAGTTTGAGTGCCAGCAGTGTGATAAAACTTTTAAATTCAAGAGTAGCTTAAGACACACACCCTGACACACAGTGGTGTTAAAAACTATAAATGTAAAGACTGTGGGAAAACATTTATCCAAAAGTCTACCCTCACCCAACACACCCTGACACACAGTGGTGTTAAAAACTATGAATGTAAAGACTGTGGGAAAACATTTACCAAAAAGTCTAACCTCACTCAACACACCCTGACACACAGTGGTGTTAAAAATCATGAATGTAAAGACTGTGGGAAAACATTTACCCAAAAAGTCTCACCTCACCAACACACCCTGACACACAGTGGTGTTAAAAATCATGAATGTAAAGACTGTGGGAAAACATTTACCCAAAAGTCTCACCTCACCACACACACCCTGACACACAGTGGTGTTAAAAATCATGAATGTAAAGACTGTGGGAAAACATTTACCCAAAAGTCTGACCTCACCAGACACACCCTGACACACAGTGGTGTTAAAAATCATGAATGTAAAGACTGTGGGAAAACATTTACCCATAAGTCTCACCTCACCCAACACACCCTGACACACAGTGGTGTTAAAAATCATGAATGTAAAGACTGTGGGAAAACATTTACCCAAAAGTTACCTCACCAACACACCCTGACACACAGTGGTGTTAAAAATCATGAATGTAAAGACTGTGGGAAAACATTTACCCAAAAGTCTCACCTCACCACACACACCCTGACACACAGTGGTGTTAAAAATCATGAATGTAAAGACTGTGGGAAAACATTTACCCAAAAGTCTGACCTCACCAGACACACCCTGACACACAGTGGTGTTAAAAATCATGAATGTTATGACTGTGGTAAAAGATTCTCTACTGTTTCTTCTCTCAATGAACACATGTTTAGACACACTGGCGTGAGGGAGTTCAAGTGTGATGTTTGTAAGAAATATTTCAAGACAAAGAATGATATTTGCCAACACATGAAGATACACTTTTGAGTTATTTATTTTTTATCCTCTAAAGGTTTCTTGTTTTCTTTGTTTGAACTCGTGTATAAAGTAAATACCTTGTACTCTTGTTTGCCTACTCACATCATCCTGTGTGTGTATGTTCATGGTCAGCTTGGTGTCGTCAGCCAACCATGTGGTCTGAGAGTGCTGGAGTTCATTATCTATTTGTCCAATCATGATGACAAACAAAAGGTGGGGTGATAGCGGGTAGCCTGGTGGTGTGGAGGTTAGGTTAGGTTAGGTAGCTTGGGGGTGTGGAGGTTAGGTTAGGTTAGGTAGCTTGGGGGTGTAAAGGTTAGGTTAGGTAGCCTGGTGGTGTGGAGGTTAGGTTAGGTTAGGTAGCTTGGGGGTGTGGAGGTTAGGTTAGGTTAGGTAGCCTGGTGATGTATAGGTTAGGTTAGGTAGCTTGGGGGTGTAGGTTGTGGTGTGTAATAAAGGAATCCATTCAATTCCTTTCTTTCGCCTGGAGAAGTGACTGTAATGTTCTGATAAAAGTGTGTTTATAAGTACATTAGAGTGCGTTTAATAGTATGGAGAGATGGAGGGAAGTGTGGAGGAAAGAATGAAGGGATGTGGAGGGAAAAAAATTAGTTTAGTTAACTAAAAAGAGAAGGTATAATAATAGTTAGGCATTTTTTGTTGTAGTAGTAGTAGTAGTTGTAGAGGTAGTAGTAGTTGTAGTAGTAGTAGTTGTAGTAGTAGTAGTAGTAGCAGTAGTTGTAGTAGTAGTAGTGGTAGTAGTTGTAAGAACATAAGAATTTAGGAGACTGCAAGAGGCCAGTTAATGACCTACACGAGGCAGTTCCTTCCAATATTTCACCATCCCACCTGTCATCCCTATCCATACTCTGATCCAACCGTCTTTTAAAGCTACCTATTCACTCACCACTTACTACGTGTCTACCCAGCCTATTGCAATCGTTCACCACTCTGTTAGTGAACCAGTATCTACCTAGATCTGTCCTGAATCTAAGTTTTTCTACCTTGTACCCATTTCCACGTGTCCTATCCTGACTACTAATTTCTAAAACCTGATCAATGTTTCCCTTATTAATTCCTTTTACCCATTTGAAAACCTCAATCATATCCCCTCTTGCCCTCCTTCTCTCTAGGGAATGGAGATTAAGACGTTTTAATCTATCTTTGTAGTATACCGGTATTTTAGTTGATATTTGTCGATTCGCCAGCCTGTCAGCCCTTCAGCCCACCATAACACACTCATAACACAACACACTCACCTTCATCTCTATCCTTGTAGGTCGTCATGTCCTAACACTTATTTTACTGTACCTAACACACAATAATTAACACTCTTGGATGTAAACAAATAATTAGTGTTTTTTTCTCATTTTTTCATTGTTTTTTTCCGTTTTTCTTTTTTCTATGGCTTATTTAGGGTTTACTTTCAGTTTGAATAATTTTTATATATTCTATTCTATGGTTTGTATTGGTTTAATTTCATTATTATTGCTTTATTCTATTATTCGATTCTATGATTGACCTTAGAAATAAACATTTTTCATGAAATAAATACGAATCAAATATAGCAAATGTTTATGTAAGTAACAGTTAGGTGTTTCACACGATTTTTTAAAGTATATATAATTGCTTTCCTGTGTATAATAAAAATCTCAATTTTGGTTTAATATATACGTGACCCCCCAGCCAACGCACGGCCGCCACCTAGCGGTACCTGTTGAAACTTCTTGATGTTCTTATATTAGGTTACTTACGCTTAAGTTAGGTTAATTAGGTTGATTATGTTATGTTAGGTTTGATTAGGTTTGGTTTGGTTCGTTTACAGGTTTACAGGTTAAAGGTCACATGATTAGTGTGACCTATTCTATAACCTGAGTCTCACAAGTATACCTTATGATAAGATATATATATTAAACTTATATATAGCTACAATTAATAATAGTGTTAGGAACATGGATATTTCGCGGGTAGGGAACTGGAGCCAGTACAGATCTTTAGGGGACAAGAGGTTGATAAATTAAGCGAAATAGTCATAAGTAGGGAAGTAGTTAGCAAGGAAATAGATAGACTTAAAAAGACTAAATCTCCAGGGCCGGACGACATTTTTCCGAGGATTCTTAGGGAATGTAGAGAAGAACTCGTTGAACCCATTGCGATGATTTTTAGAAAATCCCTAGACACAGGAGTAGTTCCTAGGCTATGGAGGCAGGCAAATGTAGTTCCTATATTCAAGAAAGGAGATAAGGCAGAAAGTAGTAACTACCGCCCAATTAGTTTAACATCAGTGGTAGGCAAGATGTTAGAAGCTATCATAGCAAGGGCAATTAGAAAACATTTAGATGAACACAAGCTAATTAGACATAGTCAACATGGTTTTAGCAAGGGGAAGTCCTGCCTGACAAATTTATTATCCTTCTTTAGGAAAGTATTTGAAACCATAGATAAGGGGGACGAGTATGATATAGTTTATTTGGACTTCAGTAAAGCCTTTGACAGAGTACCCCATAGGAGACTGTTAAGTAAAGTCAAGGCTCATGGCATAGGTGGGAAGTTACTAGAGTGGATTAGGGGATGGCTTACTAGTAGGGAACAGAGGGTACAGATTAATGGGAAGAAATCAGAATGGGGTAATGTCACTAGTGGGGTACCACAAGGATCAGTACTAGGACCATTGTTATTCATAATCTATATAAATGACTTAGAGACAGGAATAAACAGTGATATCAGTAAATTTGCCGATGACACAAAAATAGGAAGACCGGTAAAGAATTTAGATGATGCTAGGATGCTGCAGGATGACTTAAATAGGCTGTACGAGTGGTCAGAGAAATGGCAGATGCAGTTTAATGTTAACAAGTGTAGCATTATGAGTGTAGGTAAAGGTAATAGGTCTGTAGACTACACATTAAATGACAATACCTTAGGAAAGTCATATAGTGTGAGGGACTTAGGAGTTCAAATAAGCAGTGACTTGCGCCCCAGGGAACAGTGTATTATAGCTAGAAATAGAGCCAACAAGATAATGGGATTTATTAGTAGGTGTGTGACAAATAGGAGTTCTGAGGTCATTCTGAGGTTGTATTTAGCGCTATTAAGACCCCACTTAGATTATGCAGCTCAGTTTTGGTCCCCTTATTATAGGAAAGATATAGGCTCCTTGGAGGCAGTCCAGAGAAGAATGACCAAGATGATTCAGGGGCTGAGAAATTTACCCTACAAAGATAGGTTAAAACGTCTTAATCTCCACTCCCTAGAGAGAAGGAGGGCAAGAGGGGATTTGATTGAGGTTTTCAAATGGGTAAAAGGAATTAATAAGGGTAACATTGATCAGGTTTTAGAATTTAGTAGTCAGGATAGAACACGTGGAAATGGGTACAAGCTAGAAAAACTTAGATTCAGGACAGACATAGGTAGATATTGGTTCACTAACAGAGTGGTGAACGATTGGAATAGGCTGGGTAGACACGTAGTAAGTGCTGAGTCAATAGATAGCTTTAAAAGACGGTTGGATCAGAGTATGGATAGGAATGACAGGTGGGATGGCTAAATATTGGATTATTCCAAGGGTGGGGGGCAAGGAGCTGCCTCGTGTAGGTCATTAACTGGCCTCTTCTCCTTAGAGGCAGTCCAGAGAAGAATGACCAAGATGATTCAGGGGCTGAGAAATTTACCCTACAAAAATAGATTAAAATGTCTTACTAATCTCCACTCCCTAGAGAGAAGGAGGGCAAGAGGGGATTTGATTGAGGTTTTCAAATGGGTAAAAGGAATTAATAAGGGTAACATTGATCAGGTTTTAGAATTTAGTAGTCAGGATAGGACACGTGGAAATGGGTACAAGCTAGAAAAACTTAGATTCAGGACAGACCTAGGTAGATATTGGTTCACTAACAGAGTGGTGAACGATTGGAATAGGCTGGGTAGACACGTAGTAAGTGCTGAGTCAATAGATAGCTTTAAAAGACGGTTGGATCAGAGTATGGATAGGGATGACAGGTGGGATGGCTAAATATTGGATTATTCCAAGGGTGGGGGGCAAGGAGCTGCCTCGTGTAGGTCATTAACTGGCCTCTTGCAGTCTCCTCATTTCTTATGTTCTTATAGCTCCCGGATTGCCTTCGGGACACCATTGAAAAGACGAGCCCCATATTTTGTGAAGCTGTTATGGGCGACTGTCTTCATCCTTTGTGTAGCACAGTCGTCCCTTCCTGGTGTGGTTGTTGATCTCCGCGTCAGGTACAAGTCCTTCTAGGGTCTTCCAAACATAGATCACCAGGTAGCGCTCTCGTCTTCTCTGGAGGGAGTAAAGACGAAGCTCTTTCAGGCGCTCCCAGTAGTAAAAATGTTGGAGTCCCCATATCTTGGTTGTGAGAGTGTTCTGTAGGGCCTCTAGTTTGATGATGTCCCCGGTGTTGTGTTGAGTCCAAAGGTGGCAGCAGTATTCTAGCCTTCGGTGGACTAGGGCGGCAGTGCCTTCCACAGTGTCACCATACAGGTTCTATCTCGTATGGAAGGTCCTGAGCATCCATCCTGTAAGCTTGCTAGCAATGCTTGTGATATGGCTGATGTGGCGAGAGAAGGTTCCATCAGACCACATCATCACATCATTTGATAATTCAATTTTTTTTATTTTTGTATTTTTCCTAGTCAAAATTTTTACAATATTGTTATTTATTGATATTATTATTGGAAATATGTGTGTAAGATATAACTACATGTGTGCATTTCTATATTTGTTAGCTGGACATATACACACATACACATACACACAAACACACACACACACACACAAACACACACACACACACACACACACACACACACACACACACACACACACACACACACACACACACACACACACACACACACACACACACACATACTATTAATTATCTTATTTTATCCCCAGGTTTCAAATAATTTGGTCGTGATGGCAAGACTTTTAGAACACATGCGTTCAGAAATGAGTCTTCTTGGAAATGTTATGGATAGAATAGTATTGACTCTGTTCCCAAAAGGTATAGTATAGAATTAACATTATTATATATGTTAATTATCCATATAAATAATGTATAAGTATATTGAATTTTGGTCATTGTGTTTAAAAGTTATTATTACTAAGTGCTTACAGATACGGCAGCCATACCCCGTTGTCATCCCCTATTCATATGGCTGCCGTACCTGTAAGCACTGCCTTATTATTATTATTATTATTCATTATTTCAGGTCCACCTCCTATGCTGGCTATTGCAAACCTTCCCTCTATATGTAACACTCAGCACTGATGTAACTTTAGTCAAAAACTCGATAGAAGAAGGAATTATATATTATTATTATTATTCATTATTTCAGGTCCACCTCCTATGCTGGCTATTGCAAACCTTCCCTCTCAATACTCTGATGAAACTTTAGTCAAAACCCCGATGGAAGAAGGAATTTTATTTGCCGTCCCCAAGAACAGAAGAAGCCGGGAGAGGAGACTTATAAGAAAATTTGGTCTCGAGAATAAACACAAGAAAATGCTGCCAATCCGCAAGTTATTGACCTGCGATGACTGTGGACACGTACATGAACCTGGGCGCCTCTGTCGTAAGTGTTGATGACCGTGTGCGTATTTATCTATACGCACACACAGGTTAAGAAATACATAAAGAAAAAATTAAGAAAAATAAAAAATATTCCTAGATTCATGTAGAACATTATTTTTTTCTTACGGTAGAAAGGATAAAAAGGATTGTATGTGTGTGTAAAATGTTGGTTATTGTGTGCGTATCTATACACACACATTCCTAGATGCACATATACATACACTCCTCTGTCGTAAGTTTGTTATTGTGTGCGTATTTATATATACACACATACCTAGACACACACACACACACACACACACACACACACACACACACACATACACACTCCTCTTATTTATATACATATGTAAGATAAATTGAATAGATCTGTGTCTGATATAACTTTTTATCAATATAGATTAAGGTTTGCTTAATTTAGATTACATTACGTTATGTTAATTTAGAAGCTATCAAATGTTTTCTATGACTAAAAGACGTTAACGTTATCTCCATATTATCCCTTTTTTCCCCCCAGCCAATTGTTATGCCCAGAACAAGAAGATAACATTGGCCATGCAAGAATCTATGAAGAACATGCAAGGACTGAACCCAATTGAACACGAGGCTGTAGGAGTGTTTAAAGGAGAGAAATTCAATAATAATGATGGATTCTATGAGGTCAGTGTTCAAGTATGTTTTAAATTAATGATGATGAGGTTTGGTGGTGATACTAATGAAATATGATAATAATAATTGATGGTTTGTTATGAAGAAAGTTTTATAATATTAATGAAACATAGTAATAATAATAATAATAATAAATGCGACTTGACTTACTATTTGAAATCTTACGTTCTATTTTTTAAAAAATTACTAAAACTATACATCATTTAAAAAAAAAAAAGATGATTAAAAATATAAAATTGCAGATAATAATGATGAGGTTTTGTGGTTAATATTAATGAAACATAATAATAATGATAATTGCCTAACATTTATTAATTTGCAGTCATCATCAGTATAGGAAGGAAGAGAAAATTAGTAGATGATGATGATGATGATGATAAGGTGATATAATAAAAAATAATTAAAATGATATTCCTAATGTTTTTCCTTTTTTTTTTTTTTCAGGGGAAGCGCATTTTTGAGGTTGCAGAAGAGCGTCCTAAATGGTTTTCCGGCAGACTTACTCTTAAATCTAATGTTACAACCTCATCAGACACCACTGTGGCAAAACCAAATAACTTGGCATAAATATTGTTGTACCATTAAACAAGTTGTAGTGTACAGATTGTGAGTTAAGTTTGTGTTAGTGTGTACATATGTTTGTTATTATTCAATGCTATTTTATCTTGGAATTATGGTTGTCATTTTGCTTTCACCATCCTAACTTAACTTAACCTAACCTAACCTAACTTTACCTAACTTCAATATTTCTACTTATAAAAAGTGAGTTTAGATTTGGTGGGTCACGTCAAGAAGTCTTACGGCAGATTAGCTTGACCCAAGGTGTTATGGACTCCCTCAGCACGAGTATCTGGCGTTGTCGTTGCCTGTGCAGACAGACAAAGATTCAGACCTTCAAACCACTGGTGATCCCTGTCTTACTGTATGGCTGTGAGACATCAACACTGTCTTACTGTATGGCTGTGAGACATCAACACTGTCTTACTGTATGGCTGTGAGACATCAACACTGTCTTACTGTATGGCTGTGAGACATCAACACTGTCTTACTGTATGGCTGTGAGACATCAACACTCTTATTGTATGGCTGTGAGACATCAACACTGTCTTACTGTATGGCTGTGAGACATCAACACTGTCTTACTGTATGGCTGTAAGACATCAACACTGTCTTATTGTATGGCTGTGAGACATCAACACTGTCTTACTGTATGGCTGTGAGACATGGACACTAAATATTCAATTATATGCATTGGTATGATAAACTTTTAATAACTTTATTCCACTTTTAATTATTTTGCTGTTATTTAATGTAGTTATATTAATTAAGAGTGTAATGAAGTTTCCATTTATCATAGTAACCATAAGAAAATAATTACTCCTTGATCCAGCCATTCAAAATTATATATATATTAATTGAAGTAATTTCATCCGCCTCTACTATAAAGAGACTACATCTTGAAGAGTTTCTGCCTCAGTGTAGCATCAATCCCATGTTGTCGCTGATGTTTGAGGCAAGGCCATGGCATACGGTATACCGGATAGGTGCACATCCCTAGACACACACACCCACTCAGCTGACGCCAGGCAATGTAATCTGATTGTGTTTCCGATTAATAATTATAATACTTAGGGCACCAGTGGTGTTGCATATCACGTATATATATATATATATATATATATATATATATATATATATATATATATATATATATATATATATATGTACTACGCTCATAGTGCTGCACTTGTTGATATTAAGCTGCATCTGGCTGATGCAGTTTAATGTTAATAAGTGTAGCATTGTGAGCGTAGGTAAAGGTAATAGGCCTGTAGACTACACATTAAATGACACTAGCTTAGGAAGGTCATATAGTGTGAGGGACTTAGGAGTTCAAATAAGCAGTGACTTGCGCCCCAGGGAACAGTGTATTAAAGCTAGAAATAGGGCCAACAAGATGCTGGGATTTATTGGTAGGTGTGTGACAAGCAGGAGTTCTGAGGTCATTCTGAGGTTGTATTTAGCGCTAGTTAGACCCCACCTAGATTGTGCTGCTCAATTTTGGTCCCCTTATTATAGGAAGAATATAGGCTCCTTGGAGGCAGTCCAGAGAATAATGACCAAGATGATTCAGGGACTGAGAAATCTATCCTACAAAAATAGATTAAAATGTCTTACTAATCTCCACTCCCTAGAGAGAAGGAGGGCAAGAGGGGATATGATTGAGGTTTTCAAATGGGTAAAAGGAATTAATAAGGGAAACATTGATCAGGTTTTAGAAATTAGTAGTCAGGATAGGACACGTGGAAATGAGTACAAGCTAGAAAAACTTAGATTCAGGACAGACCTAGGTAGATATTGGTTCACTAACATAGTGGTGAACGATTGGAATAGGCTGGGTAGACACGTAGTAAATGGTGAGTCAATAGGTAGCTTTAAAAGACGGTTGGATCAGAGTATTGATAGGGATGAAAGGCGGGATGGATAAATATTGGATTATACCAAGGGTGGGGGGCAAGGAGCTGCCTCGTGTAGGTCATCAACTGGCCTCTTGCAATCTCCTCAATTTTTATGTTCTTATGATATTTCAAAATTTGTCCAGCAGAGAAGTATTTTGTTCCATCAGAGATTTCCTTCCTCAAGTTCTGAAAAAATTAATTTCTTTATTTTTTAAACACACACACACACACACACACACACACACACACACACACACACATAAGCCACGCACACACACAGATAGATACCATCATAAAACATCCAAAAAAACGTACTAGTTGACAGAAATAATCGCGTATAACTTCATAATAAGACATTAATTCCTGAAAAATCGCCTCCCCGTCAGTTATCAACATAATTCTCACTTATCAACTTATTCTGTCCAAACACATTGAAAAGTTTAATAGAGTTATGGTTTATATGTTTCATGACAACAAATCAAAGTTCAAAGCGAAATCGAAGAAATATGTCATGCCAAGAACTTCTTTGCTCGCAATACCTGATCCTCGTCGAGTTGAGAAAAAGTGAATTTTCTCAATTTTTAAACACACACACACACACACACACACACAAGCCATGCATACACACAGATAGATATTGTCATAAAACAACCTAAAAACATACTAGTTGACGGAAATAATCACGTATAACTTCATAATAAGACAAATTAATTCCTGAAAAATCGCCTCCCCGTCAGTTATCAATATAATTTTCACTTATTATCAACTTATCCTCTGTCCAAATACATTGAAAAGTTTAATAGTGTTATAGTTTATATGTTTCATCACTTTAAATCAAAGTTCAAAGCGTAATACAAGAGATATTCATTAATTTGTCTACAGAAAGTGAGGAAAGAGAGGGGGAGGTGAGGAGGGGTGACGGGGTGGTGGCTGAAAGTATGGAAAGATGGGGGGGTATTAGTGTTCGTTAGAAATTTATCTTTTGTATTTAATTTCTCATCAACAACTCTATTTTACGATAACGTTTACGACTATTTATATGTGTAGTTATTTATTTTATTTATGTTAATTTAAAATTAATGATGTGAATTTCTTACTATTTTATACACACATTAAATACTGTATATACTTGTGTCTATAAGGAACAATATTAATGTGTATTTCTTACTATTTTATAAAAAATATTAAATACTCTATATATTTTTGTCCATAAGGAACAATATTAATGTGTATTTCTGATTAGTTTTTCCCGCTATAAAACGTTTTGCTTCCAAGTTCAAGACCAAACCTCAAATCAAAACAACACTGTAAATATTTGTAAAAAGTTTGTCTTAATCTGCTATTATCGTCATCATCAACCAGCTACTATCTTCTGTAAGTATAAATAAGGATGTAATAATAAAATAAGAACAACTTTTAGGTGTAATTAATTATAGGTGATGTAGGAATTAAGAGATATCTGGTATAATATAAGGACGCTATCCTATCCTATCCTCCCGGTAAGGCTGTTACCATTGTTATTATTTATTTATGTTAGGTAATGTATGTGTTTACTTAGTTTTATTGAAGGTAACGCCATTGTAGTGTATTTTGATAATAGTATAGATGATTAAATAACAATAATTAACGTGATAAGATTATATGGGCCTACCCTACAACACATCAAAACCTATACGTCAGCGAGTTGGGGGCAGAGTTGGGGTATACTATTGTTGGGGGCAGAGTTGGGGTATACTATTGGTGTTGGGGGCAGAGTTGGGGTATAATACTGGTGTTGGGGGCAGTACAGCTTACTCGTGGTCTTGAATCTGGTGCTCGGGTGATGAATTAATGATGTATATAAATATGTATATATATATATATATATATATATATATATATATATATATATATATATATATTGATTTTGGTAAATATTCGTTTCCTTAACCAACCCTAACGTATTTTTTTCTGTACTTCAGCGGCATAACTATTTGAGGTGATCTGAACAAATATCTGAGGTTGAATTTGCATTATAAAGGTAACCAGATATCGAGTGATTAACGAACCAAATATTAACCGTGTTTTTGTTTAATTTTGATCTGTACTGCCTCCTCCTCCTCCTCCATGTTTAATTTCTATATGATTTTGTGATTCTTGTGAAAATTTAGGTTCGATATTTTCTCCCTCATTTGGTGACCTTAGATTGGCTTGTTGGTGAAGGAGTTAACTAATTATTGTCTCATATTTTGTTGTTTGACATCGAGGTTTGGTCAGCTGTGGATCGTCCCGTCATTGTTACTGATTTCAAAGTGCTTAGAAATACGGCAGTCGTACCGCATTGTCATCCGCTATTGGTATGGCCTGTGCCGTATTATTTACCTAGTAAAGCATCTTTCAAGTTATGTTAGGTTATTATGTTAGGTTTGATTAGGTGGACTGCTCTTCTGAACTTGCTAACTGCATGCTTCCACCCCTCCCGCGGCCTCGCTGCACAAGACTTTCTACTTCTTCTCATGCCTATTCTGTCCATCTTTCTAATGCAAGAGTTAACCAGTATCTTCATTCTTTCATCCCTTACACTGGTAAACTCTGGAACTCTCTTCCTTTGTCTGTTTTTCCACCTGCCTATGACTTAAACTCTTTTAAAATAGGAGTGTCAAGACACCTCACACTAAATTGGACTCCCCCCCCCATGTCTATATTTCTTCTATTGTCCTCTTTACAGGGTCTGGCGACAAGCGGGATTTTTTTTTACTTATTTTTGTTTTCCCTTAGCCAGCACCCTTTTAATGTAAAATTTGGTTCGTTTATATAAGCATTTTACCCAAAAGTTAGGCACGTGCCGTATCTATAAGCAAGCACTTACATGTACGGCTGCCGTACCTGTAAGCTGTGCCATGTTATAAAGAGAGTTGTGTTAGGTTAGATTAAGTTAAGTTGGGGCCACAAGAAAGTATTGAGACAAATTAATATGTTGTTGTTTTAAAGAGAGCTGTGCACGGTGGGTCCTAATGAGCTTCTATGCATTGATTTAATGAGCACCTCTTTAAAACATGTACATATTAATTTCTCTTTTCTCTTTCTAGGTGGTAGAGGGTGAGAGAGAGAGAGTTGAGGTATTGTACGCCTCCTCCTCCTTCCCCTCCCTCCTTCCCCTCCTACTGTTCAGTGCTGAAGCAGTGCCGGTAGCAGTCTTGTGGCACTCTGAACAAATTCTTCATCACAGACAGCACTAGAGGTTACAGCAAGACAAGATACCGCAAGATAGCAAGGAAAACAGCTGCTGCAAGCCACATGAAAAGGCACACACACACACAAGTAGATAACTATAGATACGGATACAAGACCGCACGAGTGTAGCTCAGGCCCTGTATACTGCAACTAGATAAATACACACACACACACACACACACACACACACACACACACACACACACACACACACACACACACACACACACACACACACCACAATGAAGATGTCTAAGAGTTCATCAGGCTCTGGCGCTGGAAATGACACCAGAACAGAATTGGCAGAGCTTGTCAAGCGCCGTGCAGAGATAG
This sequence comes from Metacarcinus magister, assembly GCA_029783475.1. NCBI lineage: Eukaryota > Metazoa > Arthropoda > Malacostraca > Decapoda > Cancridae > Metacarcinus > Metacarcinus magister. The sequence goes on along the minus strand of JAPQNM010000013.1, from coordinate 12,808 downwards.
CAGACAATTTAGCTTCCCTAGAGAGACAAATCTACGCCTTCGAGGGTTCGTACCTAGAGGACACGCAGCTCTACGGCAACATTATCCGCGGCTGGGACCGCTATCTCGTCACCAATAAAAACACCAATGCTAAGAATGACAAACGTAACCGCAAGTTCAAAGAAGCAGAACGTCTCTTCAGTAAATCGTCCATTACCTCCATGGCAGCTGTTAGTGGGATCGTTGAACAGATGGGTGATCGTTTAGGTGATAATACGGACACGAACGATGTTAATTCGGGTAGTGAGGATAATTCTAAGGACTCGGTTAGCGCTGGGGTTAATGGAGATTCGTCACGCGATACCCCAATGCTGCATAAACTGTCCAAGAGTTCACACAAGATTAAGAAGAGTAGTAAGAAGAATCGTCATCGTTAAACTGGATTAGGGTAGTTAGGTTTAGGTTAGGTTAGGTTAGGTTTGTCGTCCAAGAGTTGACACAAGATTTAGAAGAGTAGACATCGTTGAACTGGACTGGTAGTTAGGTTAGGTTAGATTTAGGTTAGGTTAGGTTAGGTTTGTCTTTATCCTAAACTTAACTTGTCTCTTTGTTAAGATGGAAATAAGGTTCTGGTGAGAGGATATTTTAATGATTTGTTTTGTACTTATTTCCTTATTTTCTCTCACTCTTTATTCCCTTACTTCCTTCCTCTCTTTATTTCCTCTCTTACGTAGGACAGTAAAATAAAATAGAATAAATAAAATAACCTGATTTCTCATCCCTGTTCCTGTATTTTCAACTGTATTTCTCTTATTTTAATTTTCATGCATGTATTTGCAAATAAATAAATGTATATTAAGACTTAAGTTTTAGGTTGTATTGGAATGAAGACATCTCGTATGCACTCTTGTAAATAATTCAATAACTGCATTTATATATGTATGTATGGATGGGGAATTTTTTTTTATTCTCAGTTTTAATTATTTAAGAACATTACATTCTTAACATAACTTAACTTAATCTAACGCATGCTCACGATCTATAAAAAAGTACAAATATTATATCTGAATAAACATACGCTGTAAGTCATGAGTTTGTGATTCCTTTGTTGCAAGAGTGAGAAATTTATTTATTTATTTTTATTATTATTATTATTATTATTATTATTATTATTATTATTATGTGAGATGGTTTGGTTATACAATTAAGAGACAAATGGTAAAAAAACAAAATTTGTAAGGTATGTCGAGGTGTCCTGTCTGCCTCCCCTTCCCTCCTTCCCTCCTTCCCTCCCTTCCCTCTGTCCCTCCTTCCCTCCCTTCTTTCCTCTTTCCTTTTCTCAATCCCTTCCTCCTTTCCTCCATTTCTTTCTTTCTTTCTTCTTTCCTTCCCTCCCTTTCCTCCCTCTCTCCAGCATCCTTCCTCCTCCTCCTCTTCCTCATCTACCACCACCACCACCACCACCACCACAACCTCATGAGAACAAAGGAGTAGGAAGCAAAAATTTACCAATAATGTTAAATAATGTTAAATTCCATTGGTTGAAATGGATGAAAAATGGTTAAGTTTTATAGTACTTCAAAATTGAACACCATATTCGTGTTCAGCATGACCGAGAACACCTGTAAACTTTTTTTCAACTAAATCTGAAATTTTGAAATTTTCACGATTTTGGCAAGGTTTTGTGCAGAAAATCACGTTTTGGCAAATAACTCGAAAAGTATGAGGTTTACGTAAAAAACGTCAAGAATAAGTAAATATAAAGCAGGAAAAAACCGTTCTTTTGAGCTATGTAAAAAAAAAATTTGGACGGTAAATAATTGATAAATGACCACATTTGTGTTTTTAACAAAATTATTACTTTCGTGAAAACTATAAGAGCAATTTGCAATTTGGTGAAACCATTGGATAGAACTCATCAAAGTGGATATATTTGTTTATATAAAAAAAATTTCTACGACTAATATTTACGAAGTAAAATGACAAAAATATGTTGGACCTCATTTTTGGTGTCAAATTTTCACACCCCAAATTTTTCTTTCTTTATCTCAAAAATACGTGAAATGAAAGGCATAGAAGATATAAATCATTCAATTTGCAATACAAAAAATTGATTCACTCTCCTGTAAACTTTATTTTCTCAAATTCTCTCCTGTAAACTTTATTTTACTTACCATAACCGAGATCTTCTGCCCTCCCCTTCCTCTCCTTACCTTGCCTTGTGTGTGTTACACACACACACACACACACACACACACACACACACAGATATATATATATATATATATATATATATATATATATATATATAATTATAATTATATACTTTGGTGAGGTGGGTGGCGTGTCATACGTCTGGCAGCGCGCTTCCCTCGTATCATCGCTTTGAGAAGATTTTTTATTCAACTTCAATGCTGTATAACTTATGTAACTTAAAACTAAACGATGTGTTGATGCTACTGTTCAAATCAGATAAACCAGGAGAAATTTGCCATCCTAAGCATATTATTCAATGTATATATAGATTGAAAAATCATAAATTATTAGACCACAGGCGATAAGGAAAAGTTTTTGCATTATTACGGTCAATGAGTTAACTACCCCCTCACCTTCCCTCCCTTCTTAACTCTCCCTCACCTTCAGGCACCCCCCCCCCTGTCTCTTTCCAGGAGGAGGAGGAGTTGTAAATACAGTTAGATAATTCTATGTAGTTTTATTGGTGATGGTAATAATGGTGTGTTGGTGATAACATTATAGATCCCCCTCGCCATCCGTGAGGAGAGTGTATGTCTGTGTGTGTGTGTATGTGTGTGTTAATGCGCTTTACAGGGTTCAGTATGTATGTGTGTGTGTTAATGTATTTGTTCATGTGTTTTACAAGGTACAGTATGTGTGTGTGTGTGTATATATGTATGTGTTTGTTTGTGTGTTTGACAGGGTTCAGTATGTGTGTGTGTGTGTGTGTGTGTGTGTGTTTGTGTGTATATGTATGTGTGTGTTAATGTGTTTGACAGGGTTCAGTGTGTGTTAATGTGTTTGTTTGTGTGTTCAACAGGGTTCACTATGTCCATCGGAGTTCCCATCAAAGTGCTCCACGAGGCAGAAGGTCACATAGTCACCGTGGAGACCATGCTTGGTGAGGTGTACCGCGGCAAGCTGCTGGAGGCCGAGGACAACATGAATGTACAGGTCAGGTCAGGTCAGGTTAGGTCAGCTAAACTAACTAAATAAATAATTGAATAAAAACCTTAGCTCACTAACTATCTTACTGACTAACAAACTAAATAATCAAATAAAAACTTAATGAATGTTCAGGTTAGGTCAGCTTACGATTACTCAAAACTCAGATAAAATGGAGATAAGGTTAGCCTACTAATTTAACAGTAACTTACCGCAGTCAAACTAATTATTTATCTATATTGTCTGACACCTTGTACCCTATTTATTTATTACACTCATACCTTGTTTTAACTGACCAAAGGGGGGAACATGGGTCCTATAATATAGTAATGTACATTTAATGAAGCACACTATCCAATCTGACAGTGTAAAATATCTGTACACTGTAAATATACACTATACTATACCCGTACACTGTAAATATATACACTATAATATACTTGTACACTGTAAATATACACTATAATATACCTGTACACTGTAAATATACACTATACTATACCCGTACACTGTAACTATACACTGTAAATATACCCTATAATATACTTGTACACATGTGATTATACTCACTATAATATACTCGTACACTGTAAATATGCACTATAATACAAGTAATTCCATGAAGTAATAAAGTACATGTGTGATTATACTCATGTAAACAAAGTGAGTCGGCTGATGCAGATTTTGTCCGTTGCTTCCGATTTCCGCTAAAGGGAAGTCCGTAAAACCGAGGTATGAGTGTATTATTATTATTATTATTGTTATTACTGGTATTATTATTGCATTAACCTAACTTAACTTCCCCAGATGGAGGCTTGCACAGTCACTTATCGCAACGGTCAAACTGCGCGTCTTGAAAATGTGTTCATTCGTGGGTCCAAGATACGTTTCCTTATACTGCCAGACATGCTGAAGGTTAGTACACACACACACACACACACACACACTTTTATTGTTGTTGTTGTTGATATTATTATTATTATTATATATATCTCCCCCTTGATATACACACCCATATAATTCTTTCAATATACAGGTTGACTATCAATATTCCAGTTCCATCAGTTTTCTGGCATGAATTTCAGAGCGCAGTCTCAAATTTCCCGGGTTGGAGCACCACTGTTTTTGGGAGGCACTGTTTATGTTGATGTTTTGATGGCAGAAAACTGATGGAACTGGAATATTGATTGCTGGATTATTGATAGTCAACCTGTATTTGATAAACGAACACAAGAGACCAATTGATAAGAAAGAGACAACACTATACTGACATTATCATTGTTTCCTTGTTGTTGTTAATATTATTATTATTCTATATGTATAGTGAGTGCAGTGATTAGCATGTCTCGCTAGGAATCCCGGATGAAGGTAGGTGGCCAACACTTGACTTTTTTAAAATTTTAATACTGATGTTATCTTTTTTATCTTGACAGAATGCTCCAATGTTTAAGAATATGACTGGAAGGAAAGGAGGTGCTGCTGGTAGTGGGAAATCTGCAATTCTCAGAGCACAAGGTGATTATATTAATTTATTTTTATATTACCAAACGGGTTTATTTTGTTTGTTTATTAATTGATAAACTCATGACCTCATCCCCATTGATAAAATATAGATATGATATGGAAAGGAATATAGAGTTAGTATTGTTATATTATTTTATTTATTTATTTTTATTTTTTTTTTTCTCAATTAACATTCTTTCTAGGTGGTCATAATGAAGAAAAAGTAGATATGATATGCAAAAAAAAAAATAATAATAATAATATTTAGATAGTGTTGTCACAATTTTTTATTTCTTTATTTTTTATTTTTTTATTTTTTCTCCTTGACAGCTGCTCGTGGGCGTGGGCGAGGTGGGCGTGGCGGCCGAGGATGGGGTCCTGGTGGGCCTATGCGACGGTAGGCTCAAACCTCTCCTCACAACTCTTCCTTCAACAACCAATCTCCTGTTTCATTAATAACTACAAATATTCATCAGTATGTATCAATGGTCTACTAAACTTGTATTGTATTTAGATGCAGATTATTATTTTTGAAGGATATTGAACACTTATTTTATTGGTTCAAGAATAATATTGGTGTACCTAACAAGCCCATAATGTTTGTGTCTTTTATTTTTGATTAATTAATTGATTTTTTACCCAATAAACCCATGTTTTATTTTTTTATATATATTTTTCTGTACCCAACAAGCCCATAATGAATGTCTCTCTCTCTCTCTCTCTCTCTCTCTCTCTCTCTCTCTCTCTCTCTCTCTCTCTTATTATTTTTTTTTTTGTGTGTGTGTGTGCAGTAGTACAGATGTTTAGAAAGTTTGAAAATTGTCACACTTATTATGGGAATATCAGTAGTAGTTATTGAGTACTCTTTAAACGGGCTTGTAATACCAATGGTAAATTCTAGATATAATGATTAATTGAAGACCCATTAAGTAGTATTGTAAAATTGTATTATGTTTATGTGTAACTTTTTCATGAAACATTATAATCAATACATTTTTTTGTAATATTCTCTGTCTTTCATTGTAATGTAACTATATGGTGATTGGTTTGTGTGGTGTGTGTGGGTATGTTAGAATGTTAACAGTATGTATTTGAGTAAGGTATGCTAGACTGGATATGTATATGTAGTAAGTTTATTTGGTGATCTAAAGTCTGTTAGTGTAAAAGAAAGTCCAGTAGGTGGCGGGTTGTTAGGGAGAAGTCTGTAAGGATTAACCAAGCAACAGATTTTTTACACTAACGGACCGGGTTCCCTCCACGTTAGTCTGTTAAATCGAGTCGATTGTATATTAACAGCATGTGTTTTGAGGGTATGTATGTGTGTTTATAGTAAGTTGTTGTCCCATAGTTAGTGTGGAATAGAGATGAGTTTGGTTTTGGCTTTGAAAGAATAACTGCATGTATGTGTTTGATATTCCTATGGGATAAAGTGTGTGGTATTATGGTTGGAGAGTGAAGGTAAGCTGGGTTAGTGGTTTGGTTACTAAGTTATTTATTAATCAAAAATAGATATAGTGATTATGTTTGAGGTTAATGAAATAATCTGCTTTATAACATTGGAATTCATTATATGAAATTACATATACATACATACACATACATACACACTTTATGAGCAAAATTATTGCTTCACATACGAACTATAATTTGCATATACAGTTTGACTATCAATAATCCGGCATGAGCAAACAGCTAATTCTGGTTACAGCACCACCTGATAAAAAAATATGCACAAACCCAGGAAATTTGAAACCGCTCTGAAATTCATGCCAGAATATTGATTGCCGGATTATTGATAGTGAACCAGTATTTTCTGGAGTGGTGAGGAGACCTGTTATTGTGTTAACATTATTATTCATTGGTGTATAATTAATACAAACATGTATTTATATTTAGTTATGCCAATACCTGATACAGATCTGGAATAATAATAATTTTTCTCTAATGATAATATTGGTTGTTGCTAGAGTAGGATTTTCAGTATATATATATATATATATATATATATATATATATATATATATATATATATATATATATATATATATATATATATATATATATATATATACACAAAAACACCTTAGTTTCTTGTGTTTTTTTACAAACAGCATATTGAAATCACATTTACAAATACACATTATGCACCCCCTAAAAATATTTCTATGGCTATACGTATAATAGTTTATGTAATGTGTTTTCACTGCACTGCACTTCAACATTATTGGCATAAGGTTCCAAAAATGTTATATATCACGACAACTTGGACGGATTAAAGTTACATTTATTGCACAAAACTTATTAAGGCATCAAACTTAATAGTCCTCCACACACTTCACTACCGAGAACCTTAACTCAGGGGATTGACGGAGGGCAGCGTTGTATCGAGTGTGTTAGTGGAGACCGCAGGACCTAGAGTGGAGGTGGAGGATGTGGTGGTATCGTGGAGAGTAGAGGTGGATAGCGCTAGGTTGTCGTACGCGTGATGGTGTGGGTGAGGGAGGTCAGTGGAGTCATCCGGGCAGGTGGACTCGGAAGGTTCGCGAGGTCGGGTTAGCTTGGCTGAAGGAGGGAAGGAAATCTCTGTTGCTTCACCATTGGATCGTGTACGTTTTGTTAGTGGACTGTGGTTATTCTGAGGAGAAAATACCATACTAAATTAGATGTTTAAGTTTAATTAATGGAGATGGTTATTCTGAGGAGAAAATTTCACACCAAATTAGAGGTTTAAGTTTAATTAATGAAGATGGTTATTTTTTTCTTCATATATATAGATTAATGAAGCACAATTATTTTTTTTGTTTTGCAACAAAGAAAAGAGGAAAAAAAATACCTGATAGTCTGCAATTCTAGCCACTGTAGAATTTCTATTTTGTGAAGGCGTCTTATTAGATAGCGGAGGTCGTTTTTCTATATTGTGAAGCACCTCCTCCTTGCTTCTGAAGAACACTGGAAGTGCTGCCTTGATAGTGCTGCTGGAGGTGTGGTGTGTTAAGAGAAGCACCACTAACCCCAGTAGCAGCACTAGTAGTAATAAGGCGAGCATCACGCCCACCATTACTCGTAGCTCATGAATTGCTCCTTCCATCACTTCCAATCCTGAAAATAAAAAGGTGTTAGTTCCGGTGAGTGAAGGATGAAGACAAGTGGGGGGGTTCGGGTGAGGACAGGCTTAACTTTTTTTTGGGGGGTGAGGTCAAGCTTGGCTTTTTTTCGGGTGAGTGAAGGCAGAGGATTTTTTTTTTTTCTCTCAAAATTAGTAGGCTAACCTAATCTCCAGTGTCTGTGTGTGTGTGTGTGTGTGTGAAGAATGTAGTCAGACAAGTTGGTGAGTCACTGCCTTGAGGTTCTTGGTGGGAGGGGCAGCACACACTTGTTAACCCTAGCACAACTATGTTGGTCTATAATTACCTAGTTCGATCATGACTCATGGTAGCTTCTTGGTGAGAGGGATAGCATTCTCTCATAAGAACATAAGAATACTCCAGTACTCCCTAATTACCCAGCTATCCCCACCTCTCATTCCTATCCATAAAGCCGTCTAGTAATAATGCATTGTTGACGGAAAAAGTGCTAGTTGTCTAGTCATGGAAGGATCTAAGAATCTGAGTATTATTTGACATCACACACATGCACCTCAACTATTTATATGGACATGAAAGGCTTTTAGTATGCAATTACTTTTCATTTGCGGTCTCATTGTCGCATACCTTCATCATTGTTATGAACGTCACTATTGTGTGTTACACACACTCACACACTCTCTCTCTCTCTCTCTCTCTCTCTCTCTCTCTCTCTCTCTCTCTCTCTCTCTCTCTCTCTCTCTCTCTCTCTCTCTCTCTCTCTCTCTCTCGTTAGCCACGTACTTTTATTAATTCCATCATCGGTTCCAACCTGACCATTATCTGAAAAAAATTATGAATGTTCACGTTAATTGATATACGAATTAGCATAATACACAGTAAAACAAAAAAATATATTCACTCTATTCTGATAAATATATACAATAAATTGAAACATACTTGTATTAGGACAGCAGTCATCGCATTCCTGTGGACTAAATTGTGGTAGTTGATTGTTACAGATACTGTTGCAGTCTACTCGTGTACATCCTTCACCTGCTGTTATAAGTAGTGGCAGTAGTAGTAGTAGTACCATTACTAACCACCGCTGTCCCCTTCTCTTCCACGTGTCTAGCAAGCCACGATGAAACATTCTGAGTCAGGCTTTGCTTCTATTGTTTGTAAATATGTTGAAGTCTGTTTAGGATAAGAGGAGGAATATTGGAAGGGAGGAAGAGGAGGAGGAGAAGGAGAAGAGAAGAATTAGGAGGAAGAGATGTAATGAGAGATAGAATGATAATAGGAAGGAATAGGAGGAAGAAAATAATTAGAAGAATGAATTAATGAGTGTGTGGTCTGTGGTGTGACAAAAATATAGATGATTGAAGACCAGCGTTGCATCTCACATATTTTAAGTCCAATGCATTATAAGCCTGAAACGAGAATATTTATTGATTTTTTAAAATGTATTTATTACATGTATATATATATATATATATATTATATAACAATGGGTAAGGATAATAGTAATGATTATAATTATGATAGTAATAATGATAATAATAATAGTAATTGTGTTCCGTGTTCATCTGTATTAATTGTATTTAAAGCCGTTGAAAAAAAAAAATTTATTAATAGTGCAACAGTTAAAAATCATACTATCTTATACGATGAAGAAAAAGAAAAAAAATGTGTATCTATTACTTTTTAAACTCGCAACTAGGAAAGAAATATGCATTATCTGGTAATATTCTTTTTTGCGATCGACACTAATAACACCAATTAGTTTCATTTATTTAAAACAACGCATCTCATTTGCTGTATAGATTAGAACATAAGAATTGAGGAGACTGCAAGAGGCCAGTTGATGACCTACACAAGGCAGTTCCTTGTCTACCCAGCCTATTCCAATCGTTCACCACTCTGTTAGTGAACCAATATGTACCTAGGTCTGTCCTGAATCTATGTTTTTCTAGCTTGTACCCATTTCCACGTGTCCTATCCTGACTATTAATGTCTAGATGCTTCAAGGTCACAAACAGTCTCCCGGAAAACATTAAATCAACAGCAAGAATTGCCTCTCCTATTGCAGTTACCACACGGCCGATTTCCAGGAATTCAAAGCGGAACTCATAACAATTTGCCATTTCTAGAATAAAACCTACATCACCACGATTGCTTGTTAGGAAATAAAGAAGCCATAAAATGGAATATATACTTACAGTTTAAGGATAACATTTTTTTTCAGCAATATCTGAAGACGGAATGCAATCAACTCAAACTCACTTCACAAATGCATTTTTTTTACGACACTGGACAAGTCTATCATTATCATTATCACATTATCACTTCTCCTTATATTTAGCTCCAAAGGCTGTTCATTACATCATTTTGGCCACTAGTGCGTATGTGTAGAGCGTATATGGAACGCAACATTACCCTCAAGTCTCTGTATCATCACTGTTCGCTTAGACGCAGGTGGGCTCAGGTATTCTCTCAGTACCTGTTGCTTCCTTACCCTCTGTGATATAAGATTCCATTGAAAGGTGTTTATTGTGCATTTTCACGTCTGCCTCACCGCCTC
>JAPQNM010000012.1:11397923-11403357 GCA_029783475.1 Metacarcinus magister | reverse complement strand
TCATTATTATCATCATTATTATCATCATTATTATCATTATTAACATCATTATTATCATCATTATTATCATCATTATAATTATTATCATCATTATTATCATCATTATCATCATTATTATCATTATTATCATCATTATTATCATCATTATTATCATCATTATTATCATCATTATCATCATTATCATCATTATTATCATTATTATCATCATTATTATCATCATTATTATCATTATTATCATCATTATTATCATTATTATCATCATTATCATCATTATTATCATCATTATCATCATTATTATCATTATTATCATCATTATTATCATCATTATTATCATCATTATTATCATCATTATCATCATTATCATCATTATTATCATCATTATTATCATCATTATTATCATCATTATTATCATTATCATCATTATTATCATCATTATTATCATCATTATCATCATTATTATCATCATTATCATCATTATTATCATCATTATTATCATTATTATCATCATTATTATCATTATTATCATTATTATCATCATTATCATCATTATTATCATCATTATCATTATTATCATTATTATCATCATTATTATCATTATTATCATCATTATTATCATCATTATTATCATTATTATCATCATTATTATCATTATTATCATCATTATTATCATCATTATTTTCATTATTATCATCATTATTATCATTATTATCATCATTATTATCATCATTATTATCATTATTATCATCATTATTATCATCATTATCATCATTATTATCATTATTATCATCATTATTATCATTATTATCATCATTATCATCATTATTATCATTATTATCATTATTATCATTATTATCATCATTATCATCATTATTTTCATTATTATTATCATTATTATCATTATTATCATTATTATCATCATTATTATCATCATTATTATCATTATTATCATCATTATTATCATTATTATCATCATTATTATCATTATTATCATTATTATAATCATTATTATCATCATTATCATCATTATTATCATCATCATCATTATTTATCATCATTATTATCATTATTATCATTATCATTTTTATTATCATCATTATCATCATTATTATCATTATTATCATCATTATTATCATCATTATTATCATTATTATCATCATTATTATCATCATTATTATCATCATTATGTTCATTATTATCATCATTATTATCATCATTATTATCATTATTATCATCATTATTATCATTATTATCATCATTATTATCATCATTATTATCATCATTATTTTCATTATTATCATCATTATTATCATCATTATTTCATTATTATCATCATTATTATCATTATTATCATCATTATTATCATCATTATTATCATTATTATCATCATTATTATCATTATTATCATCATTATCATCATTATTATCATTATTATCATCATTATTATCATTATTATCATCATTATTATCATTATTATCATCATTATTATCATTATTTTCATTATTATTATCATTATTATCATTATTATCATCATTATTATCATCATTATTATCATTATTATCATCATTATTATCATTATTATCATCATTATTATCATTATTATCATTATTATAATCTTTATTATCATCATTATCATCATTATTATCATCATCATCATTATTTATCATCATTATTATCATTATCATCATTATCATCATCATTATCATCATTATCATCATTATTATCATTATTATCATCATTATTTTAATTATTATCATCATTATCATCATGATTATCATCATTATTATCATCATTATGTTCATTATTATCATCATTATTATCATCATTATCATCATTATTATCATTATTATCATCATTATTATCATTATTATCATTATTATCATCATTATTATCATTATTATCATTATTATCATCATTATCATCATTATTATCATTATTATCATCATTATCATCATTATTATCATCATTATTATCATTATTATCATTGTTATCATTATTATCATCATTATTATCATCATTATTATCATTATTATCATTATTATCATTATTATCATCATTATTATCATTATTATCATTATTATCATTATTATCATCATTATTATCATCATTATCATCATTATCATCATCATTATTATCATCATTATCATTATCATCATTATTATCATCATCATTATCATCATTATCATCATTATTATAATCATTATTATCATTATTATCATCATTATTATCATCATTATCATCATTATTATCATCATTATTATCATCATTATTATCATCATTATTATCATCATTATCATCATTATTATCATTATTATCATCATTATTATCATTATTATCATCATTATCATCATTATTATCATTATTATCATCATTATCATCATTATTATCATTTTTATCATCATTATTATCATTATTATCATCATTATTATCATCATTATTTACATTATTATCATTATCATCATTATTATCATCATTATTATCATTATTATCATCATTATTATCATTATTATCATCATTATTATTATTATCATCATTATTATCATAATTATTATCATTATTATCATCATTATCATCATTATTATCATTATTATCATCATTATTATCATCATTATTATCATCATTATTATCATCATTATTATCATTATTATCATCATTATTATCATCATTATTATCATTATTATCATCATTATTATCATCATTATTATCATCATTATTATCATCATTATTATCATCATTATTATCATCATTATTATCATTATTATCATCATTATTATCATCATTATCATCATTATTATCATCATTATTATCATCATTATTATCATCATTATCATCATCATTATCATCATCATTATCATCATTATTATCATCATTATCATCATCATTATCATCATTATTATCATCATTATCATCATTATTATCATCATTATCATCATCATTATCATCATCATTATCATCATCATTATCATCATTATTATCATTATTATCATCATTATTATCATCATTATTATCATTATTATCATCATTATTATCATTATTATCATTTATCATTATATCATTATCATCATTATTATCATTATTATCATCATTATTATCATTATTATCATTATTATCATCATTATCATCATCATTATCATCATTATTATCATCATTATTATCATCATTATTATCATTATTATCATCATTATTATCATCATTATTATCATTATTATCATCATTATTATCATTATTATCATTTTTATCATTATTATCATTATTATCATCATTATTATCATTATTATCATCATTATTATCATTATCATCATTATTATCATCATTATCATCATTATTATCATTATTATCATCATTATTATCATCATTATTATCATTATTATTATCATTATTATTATCATTATTATTATCATTATTATCATCATTATTATCATTATTATCATCATTATTATCATTATTATTATCATCATTATAATCATTATCATCATTATCATCATTATTATCATCATTATCATCATTATCATCATTATTATCATCATTATTATCATCATTATTATCAACATCATTATCATCATTATCATCATTATCATCATTATTAACATTATTATCATCATTATTATCATTATTATCATTATTATCATCATTATTATCATTATTATCATCATTATTATCAATATTATCATCATTATTATCATTATTATCATCATTATTATCTTTATTATCATCATTATCATCATTATCATCATTTTTATCATTATTATCATCATTATTATCATTATTATCATCATTATTATCATCATTATTATCATCATTATTATCATTATTATCATCATTATTATCATCATTATCATCATCATTATCATCATTATTATCATTATTATTATCATTATTATCATCATTATTATCATTATTATCATTATTATCATCTTTATTATCATTATTATCATTATTATCATCATTATTATCATCATTATTATCATTATTATCATCATTATTATCATTATTATCATTATTATCATTATTATCATCATTATTATCATCATTATTATCATTATTATCATCATTATCATCATTATTATCATCATTATTATCATTATTATCATTATTATCATCATTATTATCATTATTATCATCATTATTATCATCATTATCATTTTCATCATTATTATCATCATTATTATCATTATTATCATCATCATTATTATCATTATCATCATTATTATTTTCATTATTATCATTATTATCATTATTATCATTATTATTATCATCATTATTATCATCATTATTATCATCATTATTATCATCATTATTATTATCATTATTATCATTATTATCATTATTATCATCATTATTATCATCATTATTAACATTATTATTATCATTATTATCATTATTATCATTATTATCATTATTATCATCATTATTATCATTATTATCATTATTATCATTATTATCATTATCATCATTATTATCATCATCATTATTATTATTATAATCATCATTATTATTATTATTATTATTATTATTATGAAGGCTTCGAAATGTGTCCAGAGCATCCCACGCCATGACGGAGATGCAGAGTGACACCAACACAAGGGCTAAAGTCATCAATATTCGTCCTAGTTTGGTCTTCTTATTCTCCAACATGCAGGAGCCAGCTCTCACAATGTGACTTGTTCGTCCAAGGTTCATTTTCATTATGACAGACTACAGAGGGAGGCCTCTATTTATACCCTCTGGTGTAGCTCATCATGCCCGTAGGCCACGCCCCCTCATTATTTATTCATCTTGATTGGTTTAAGTTGCAGGCAATCACGGTGATTGGCTGTCACTTTCACCAATCAAAATGCATAAATAATGAGGGGGCGTGGCCTACGGGCCTACGGGCATGAAGGTAACTAACTCCAACGTGATTATTAACTCTAACCCGCGACAGGAGCGGGTTAGAGTTAATACTTTTGTTGGAGTATATATATCTAATATATAAACGTGAAATTATGTGTGTGTGTGTCTGTCTGTCTGACTGACTGTCTGTCTGTGTGTATGTATGTTAGCTATAGAACCTATCAAAATGTGGTCGGATCGAACTGAAACACTCTGTAATATGATTGATTGTTTTCAGTATCGTGGCTTCGTAAAGGATGTAGTGATGGTTTGCTCTGAACGGTGTCACCCTTGCATTGCATTGCACCTCGTAGTCATCTTTTAATATATTGATGATGTTCCATTAAATTGCTATCACAAAGAGATATATTAAATAGTTATATTACATTTACGACGATGAAAATGTCAAGTTAAATCTCTCTCTCACACACACACACACACACACACACACACACACACACACACACACACACAAAACACACACACACACACACACACACACACACACACACACACACACACACACACACACACACACACACCATACACACACACACACACACAC
>JAPQNM010000012.1:11380423-11395423 GCA_029783475.1 Metacarcinus magister | reverse complement strand
CTCCTTCTCTTCCCTTATGCTCCAAACTACCTCATGTTACTGGTTACTCCCCTCACTCCACACACACAACACACACACACACACACACACACACACACACACACACACACACACACACACACACACACACACACACACACATATAAAGTTTTCCTCTCTCCTTCACCACTTTCAAATGTACTAACTTTACCAACTGGACTTTGAAAGAAACGAGACCAACACTCTCACTCTCTCACTCTCTCTCTCTCTCTCTCTCTCTCTCTCTCTCTCTCCTCTCTCTCTCTCTCTCTCTCTCTCTCTCTCTCTCTCTCTCTCTCTCTCTCTCTCTCTCTTTCTAGGGTTTATCGGGGACCACACTGGGCGCGTCACATTCTGTTTATCGGATTGGTTATCGGAAGTCCAGTGAGCCTTGTCTTTGTCTGGTTATCGGGAAGGCAAAGGGGGGGTAGGGGGGAGAGGCGGGGGGCTGACCAGATACGGGAGGAAACAAACGGGAGGAAAGAAAGGGAAGAAGGGAGGAAAGAAGGATGTGAGGTGGAAGATAAAAGGGAAGGGAAGAATGTGAGGAAGATGGGATGAAGGGAAGGAAGGAAGGAAGGATGGAAGGATGGAAGGAAGGAAGGAAGGAAGGAAGGAAGGAAGGAAGGAAGGAAGGAAGGAAGTAGGAAAGGAAGGAAGGAAGGAAGGAAGGAAGGAAGGAAGAGAAGGTGAAATAGAATAGAGAAAGGAAATGAGGAAGGAAGGAAAAGAGGAAAACAAGAAAAAAGGAAATGAGAGTGAGACAAAACAAAAAAAAAGAAAAAAAAAGAGAAAGAAAATAGCCAGACAAATACAGAGCGGAAAGAAATAAGAAAATAAAAACAAATAAAAATAAAAAGACAAACATTAAACTACACATCAAGTCTACCATTAACCTAACCAATCCTAACAAACAAACAAAAAAACAAACACACACGTACAAACACACACACACACACACACACACACACACACACACACACACACACACACACACACACACACACACACACACACACACTAACTATCCAATTACCTAACAATTTAAAGACCTTCTGGCCCTGGAGTCTCGTTGGGTCCAGGTATGACAGGAATCCCAATCAGTGCACCTGGATCCATCTACACAGGTGAGGTAATTAGGTCCAGGTGAGGTGATGAGACCAGGTAATAACAGAAAAGGGAGAGATACAGGTGAGATAATGAGACAGGTACAAGTATGAGAGACAGGTAAGGAACTCGTAGCTCTGGCAACTGACCTCATAATTAACTGTCACGTGAAATACCTGAGTGAAAATAATGAGGCGAGGAGCGTTGGGTGTCCTCCTCCTCCTCTTCTTCTTCCTCCTCCTCCTCCTCCTCCTTCTCCTAACATCACCTCAGGACATCTTTCTTTCTTCCTTCCTCCTCCTCCTCCACAAAACCTTCCTCGCCTCCCACGTTTTTTTTCCTCCTCCCACACACCTGCCCTCCCTCCCTCCCTCGTACCTTTTTTCCTCCTCCCCCAGGTGTTCATTCTCCCCTCACCTGCCTGTCTTGCCTCCCACGTTCACTCCTATTTTCCTCCATTTGATTTATATATAACTTATTCTTGCTTTTCTGTTTTTCTCTCCTGGTTGATCTGAAATGTCCTCTTCCTCCTTCTCCTCCTCAGTCTTCTTCCTCCTCCTCCTCCTCCTCCTCCTCCTCCTCCTCCTCCTCCTCCTCCTGCAGTGGGTGAAGGAGGATGGCGTCAGTAAGCTGTACTTTCTCTTTTCTGGACACACCAATTTCCTGTCTACTCTTCCCAGTGTCCGCAGCATCTTGGGACATTTTCATATATCATCACATTTTATCAACACACTACACACTCAACACTGGGCTGCATGACTCTCTCTCTTTCTCTCTCTCTCTCTCTCCTCTCTCTCTCTCTCTCTCTCTCTCCTCTCTCTCTCTCTCTCTCTCTCTCTCTCTCTCTCTCTCTCTCTCTCTCTCTCTCTCTCTCTCTCTCTCTTTCGTTTCCACTTGAATTCCTTAAACACTTTGATCCCAACCTTCCTCTCCACTGTTTTTTTTATCCTTTTCTTCCCTTCTCCCTTCTCCCTCCTTCTCCTCCTCCCTCTCCTTCTCCTCCTCTCCCTCCCCCCCCCTCCTTTGTGCCTCCCCCTCCTACTTCTCTCCTGCACTTCATCTTTATTTTTTCCACTTTACTCGTATCATACTCATAATCCACACACTCCTCCTCCTCCTTCTCCTCCTCTTCTTCCTCCTTTTCTCTTTTTTATTTATCTTTCTCTTTCTTTTCCTTTTCCTTTTCCACTTCCTCTTCTTTTTTTTTCTTTCTCACTTGCCAATATAAATTCCATGATAGTTTGTCCATACTACATGGTATTGCTTCCTCTTTCTGCTTGGAGGGAGGGGTGGGTGGGTGGGTGGGGAGGAGCCTTCCACTTTGCTATCCTTTTGTCTCTATCAAGATATTATAGTAGTAGTGTAGCTAAATGGACAGCCTCGTTAGGTACAGTAGGATTGTTGCTGTCTGTTCTTCCTTTATACTCCTCCTCCTCCTCCTCCTCCTCCTCCTCCTCCTCCCCCTCCTCCTCTTCCTTATTTTGCTATCACCATTAAACAGCTTGACTTGTGGCACACGGAAACTTGAGGGAAATTACTGCCAGCTATTGGTTAGGGAAGTCATAATGAGGGAGGACAAGGTGAGGGAGGAAGGGTGAAGGCAGGGTGAAGGTAGGGTGAGGGAGAGTGAAGGCAAGGTGAGGAAGCTGGGTGAAGGAGGCAAAGTAAGGGTGAAGGGAGGTAGGGTGAGGGTGGCAGGGTGAAGGGAGGAGAGGATGAGGGAGGCAGAGTGAAGGGAGGCAGGGTGAAGGGAGGAGAGATGAGGGAGGCAGAGTGAAGGGAGGCAGGGTGAGGGAGGCAGGGTGAAGGGAGGCAGGGTGAAGGGAGGCAGGGTGAGGGAGGCAGGGTGGAGGGAGGCAGGGTGAGGGAGGCAGAGTGAAGGGAGGCAGGGTGAGGGAGGCAGGGTGAAGGGAGGCAGGGTGAGGGAGGCAGGGTGAGGGAGGCAGGGTGAAGGGAGGCAGGGTGAGGGAGGCAGAGTGAAGGGAGGCAGGGTGAAGGGAGGCAGGGTGAGGGAGGCAGGGTGAAGGGAGGCAGGGTGAAGGGAGGCAGGGTGAGGGAGGCAGGGTGGAGGGAGGCAGAGTGAAGGGAGGCAGGGTGAGGGAGGCAGGGTGAAGGGAGGCAGGGTGAGGGAGGCAGGGTGAGGGAGGCAGGGTGAAGGGAGGCAGGGTGAGGGAGGCAGGGTGAGGGAGGCAGGGTGAAGGGAGGCAGGGTGAGGGAGGCAGAGTGAAGGGAGGCAGGGTGAGGGAGGCAGGGTGAAGGGAGGCAGGGTGAGGGAGGCAGGGTGAGGGAGGCAGGGTGAGGGAGGCAGAGTGAAGGGAGGCAGGGTGAAGGGAGGAGAGGATGAGGGAGGCAGAGTGAAGGGAGGCAGGGTGAGGGAGGCAGGGTGAGGGAGGCAGGGTGAAGGGAGGCAGGGTGAGGGAGGCAGGGTGAGGGAGGAGAGGGTGAGGGAGGACAGGTAAAGGAAGACAGTGTGAAGAAAACAAAACAAATATATTGAGTTGTTTCTTTGGAGTCAACACTATTTTTCTTAGAAGGAAGGAAGGGAGGGAGAGAGGGAGAGAGGGGGAGAGAGGGAGGGAGAGAAAAGATAAATGAGGGAGGGAGGAAGGGAGGGAGGGAGGGAGGGAGGGGAGGGGAGTGGAGGAGTGAGTGGAAGAGCGTGTGAAAGGTAGTGGATTTAAAGGGAAAAAAAGAAAGCATTGTATTTATGACTCTACGAATCACAACAAAGAAAGATATCTACACACTCTCTTTCTTTCCCCCCCCCTCTCTCTCTTTTTCTTTTTTTTCTCTCTTTTTTTTCCCCTCCCTCTCTTTTTTTCCCCTCCCTCTCTTTTTTTCCCCTCCCTCTCTTTTTTTCCCTTCCTCTCTCCCCTTCTTGAGTGACGCTGAGGGAAAATAAAGCATCTTCCTCCACCATTAAAATAAATAGGAATTGTCTCGCGCGATGAGGAATAATCTCTCTGGGGAAAAAATGGGAAAAAAGAAGGAAAAAAGAAGGAAAAAAAGGGAATAAAAGGGTGTCTCTTGCTGGATTCTGCTTCACTGCATTTGAATCTTAATCACAAAATGGCTTGTTTTCGTAAGTCAAAGGGAAGGGGAAGGAGAAGGGGAAGGGAAGGGAAGGGAAGGGGAAGGGGAGAGGAGAGAGGAATAGAGAGAAGAACGAGAAGAAGGAAAGGAGGAGAAAAGAGGGAGGAATGGATGGAGAGAAAGACAAGAGGAGGAGAGAGAAGGAGAGAGGAGGGAGGAATGGAGAGAAGGATGAGAGGAGAAAGGAGGGGAGAATGGGAGGGAAGGGGAGGTACTGAAGTAAGAGGACAGTAGGAGGAACGAGGGGAATAAAAGAAGGAAAGGTCAGGGTGGTGGGGAGAGAGAGGGGAGAGAGGGAGAGGGGAGAGAGGGAGAGAGGGGAGAGGGGAGAGAGGGGAGAGAGGAGAAAGGATTTAGATATAAAGCCTCTGTGATATTTTTTTTTATTTATTTAGTTTTTTAATGATTTAGCAATAGATAAAACAAATAAACAAAGTCTTTTAAACAATTTTTTTTATTGCATGTTGAATTATATATAAACCGATTTATAAAGATTTCATAATAAGAATGTTCTTCATATTCTTTAATAAAAAAAAATACATATATATATATATATATATATATATATATATATATATATATATATATATATATATATATATATATATATAGAATACAATGTTTTAAATTGATATCCCACCAAAGTTGTTTTTTTTATATATATATTTTAATTTTCCTGTATCACTGCGAGGATTAAAATATAATAAAGTTTTACATAAATTCTTACATGATATTATTATTATTATTATTATTATTATATTATTATTATTATTATTATTATTATTATTATTAAAAAAAAGATAATATTAACAAAAACAGAATAAGTAAAGGGGGAGGAAGAGCAGGACACCCCCCCTTCAAGGACAAGGGTTGGGGGGGGGAGGGTACGTTGGTCCCCTTTAAGTAGGTATATGGAAGGGCGTTAAGGGAGGATAAAGGGATGAGATGCTCCCCCTTGAAGACTACGAAGGAGGAGGAGGAGGAGGAGGAGGAGGAGGAGAAGAAGAAGAAAAATAAGAAACAATACTACTACTACTACTAATAATAATAATAATGATAATAATAATAAAAATAATAATAATAATAATGATAATAATAATAAAAATAATAATAATAATAATGATAATAATAATAAAAAGCAAAGGAGAGAAAGAGGAATTGAAACGCTACAGAATGAAGAAAATGAAGCGAGGGAAAGTGAAAGAGGGAGAGAGAGAGAGAGAGAGAGAGAGAGAGAGAGAGAGAGAGAGAGAGATTAAGAGAGAAGGACAATAAAGACATGGATAGAGAGAAGATTTGATTAAGGTCTCGAAACAAGGACGTAATACAAGGAAAACAAGGTCAAGGAAGGTCACAGTAAGGAAAGAAATAAAGAAAGAAAATATATATAACATAAAAATAAATAATCTGAGAAGTTGAAACGAATAAGGGAAGAAGGAATAAACGAGAATAAACAGAAAACAGGTGAAAATGAGATGAACAGAAACTGGAGAGATAGGTTAAGGAAGAGAGAGAGAGAGAGAGAGTAGAACAAGGCTTAGTTAGGGAAAAGGGAACAGAGAATAACCTATGAACTTTTAAGGTAGACAGGTAAGGACAGGTAAGGATAGGTGAGAGGACGCCCATGCTTCCCTCAGGTGTCCTTTACGCCCCCCCCCTCCCCACCACACTCTCTCAAGGTCAGGAGTCCTACGGTAATGCCTCCCTCAACGCCTCCTTCAGGATAAAGATGATAATATAAAGAGAAAGTTAATTTGTCTCTTGTCTGTATAGTTTTTCTTCTCTCTCTCTCTCTCTCTCTCTCTCTCTCTCTCTCTCTCTCTCTCTCTCTCTCTCTCTCTCTCTCTCTCTCTCTCTCTCTCGCCACGTGTATGTCAGCTTATTTTTATGAAGTTTAAATCCGCTTTTCTGGCAGACTTGTGTTCACCTGACCGTTACCTTGACCTAACAACCCATTCTTTAATCAACAAGTCAACCTTCCATTTACTACTAACATTCCCTTCCATTTATTTCCCCTTTTCACAATTTGATTCGATTTTCAGAAAGCTGGACTCATTTTTTTTTTTTATTTATTTAATTTTTTTGGCTTCCTAACTTTCCCTTTTACAAGTCTCATTATTTTTTTTTTTCTGCAGGTGAAGGAAATTTGGTCTTGTAAGTTTAATGCAATATGATTTTTTTTTTCACCTTTAGTTTCCCCCTTTTTCCTCCCCCCCTTACATGTAGTCTAGTAGTTCTATATACGTGTATGTTTTATTTTCTGTTTTGCAAAGTTAGTTTTATTCACAAATATATCTGTCTGTCTGTCTGTCTGTCTGTCTATTTGTCTGTCTGTGTGCTTCAAGTTTCCCCTCACTTTCCCTCCCCATTACATTATTTCCTTCCCCTCATGATAACGATATTGGGAGATAATATTTTAGCTCCTCCCCTTTCCCTTCCTCTCCTTCCTCTTCCTCTCCTCCTTCACTTCCCTCTCCTATTCTCTCCTCCCCTTCTCTCATCATTCTCTATTTATTCAAACTCTTCTCTGCATCATCATATTTCCTATCTAATTCCACTGTTTATCTTCCCTACTTAGTTATTCCTCTTTCTATTTACATGTTTTAGTTTTTTTCCTCTTCTTTCCCTCTTTTTTCCACCTTTTTTCCTTTTTTTCCCTTTTTTTCGCTCCTATCCTCGGTGTGTACATAGTTTTTTCTTTCTTTTTTATTTACCTGTAATTAACTCCTTATTTATTCCCTCAGGTGTTCCCGTTACACCTGGCCATCTCATTATACATTATTAAGTATATGGTGCAATACATTTTCTTTAAAGTACTCATGCATATTAAAACTTTATACTTAATATACATAGCATCCAGGTGAACTTGGTGCTGGGGAATTAATTAGTGTTAAGTGTAAGTAGATATGGTGTGGTAAGAATGAAGTTTTTTATTTATTTATTTTATTTTATTTTATTTTATTTTATTTATTTTATTTAAGTCTCTCCTTTTTTTATTTAATTTTTTTTAACGTTTTCTTTCTTTATTTATTTTGAGGTTTTTTTTAGTGTAATGTTTTTTTTTTTTTTTTTATTGTTACGAGTCGTGTTTTATTTTTTATTATTATTATTTTCCACTTCAGGGTAAAAATTTGGGTTTTTTTCCCCTCATTTATTTTCCTTCATACACTTATTCTTTTCCTATTTCCTATTCTTTTTCCTCTTCCCTTATTCTGTGCAGTTCTTCTCCTCTTACTCTTTCTCCTCCTCTTTCCCCTTACTCCTTCTCCTCTTCTTTCCCCTTATCTCTCTCTCTTTCTTCTCCTGTTTCCCTCTTTAAGTGTGTGTGTGTGTGTGTGGTGTGTGTGTGGTGTGGTGTGTGTGTGTGTGTGTGTGTGTGGTAAGAAAGATGACAATAAAAAAATTAAAAAAAAATTAATCCGTATATAATTTGAGAAAGGAAAGAGGAAAAGAGAAGGAAAACAGATGGCAAGGACTAAAAGAAATTAATATAAAAAAACAAAGTAAAAAAAATTCGTATATAATTTGAAAAAAAAACTTATTACATATATATAATTTGAAAGAAAGATAAAAGAGTGTAATAGGCGTGATAAATAATGGGGTGTGTTTATGATTTAAAACACCAATATTTTAGGGGATATTTCGGTCTGTCCCAGTCATTTACGTCGCATTTCCCCTCCAACTTCTCCCCCCCCTTTCCTCCCCCCCCCCACTCTGACCTACATTCCATGTGTATGTGTGTGTGTGTGTGTGTGTGTGTGTGTGTGTGCGCGCGTGTGTGGTTGATGGATCGTGACACAGAACAAAGTAATATAGAAAGCGTAATGAGTATAATTAATTGCAATAATAATAATGATGATGTTAATAATAATAATAATGATAATAATAATGATGAGCGAGAGTTGCAAATTGATATGTGTGCTTTGACAAATGGTGTATTTAAAATTATTACTTGTAACCTACTTTCTTTTTGTTTGTTTGTTTGTCTATTTCAATGCAAATCAATTACCTGTGCATGACTCCACAAATTCATACCACTCGCCATATGACCAAAAAAATTAATGAAACGAAAAAGAGAGAGAGGAAGAAAAATATTTGAGTGTAAATTTCCTAAACGTGAACGAAATAAAACAATCAAAAACATCTTATAATAACATTTGAAATAAGAAATAATAATGTTGATAATGATAAAGAAAGATAACTAGCTAGATAGATAGATAAATAGATAAATAAATAACAGAAATGATGAGAAACTACTAAGAAATTAAACATAAATAAGGAAATAAAAACAAAAAAATATAAACGAAAGAATAAATAAATAAATTTCATCATTTTACCAACCCACCAAAAAAAAGTAAAGGGAAGGGAGGCAAGGAAAATAAGAAGGGATAAAAGAGAGAGAGAGAGAGAGAGAGAGAGAGAGAGAGAGAGAGAGAGAGAGAAAGAAAAAAAAAGGGAAACTACAATCTATGGGTACCAGTGTGTTAATTACCAAGGGAAACAGGGAAACAGGGCAACAGCTGTTCACTGGTGCAGCTGTTAAGGAAACCAGGACAGCAGGGGAAGAGTACAAGTGTGTTAACGTTTCATTACAGAGAAAGGATGGGATTGTAGGAGTGTGTGTGTGTATGTGTGTCTCTCTCTCTCTCTTTCTCTTTCTCTCTCTTTCTCTCTCTCTCTCTCTCTCTCTCTCTCTCTCTCTCTCTCTCTCTCTCTCTCTCTCTCTCTCTCTCTCTCTCTCTCTCTCTCTCCCTCTCTCTCTCTCTCTAGGCTTAATTCACTATCTAACTTAAGGCGGGAAGTACCTGAAGGAAAGTTTCAGGATGACCCGCTAGAGGACACTACTGAGACACAAGGCTCTATTACCTCCTCTTCTTCCTCCTCCTCTTCTCCTCCTTCTCTTTCTCATTCTCATTTTCTTCCTCTTATTCTTTCTCCTCCTCCTCCTCCTCCTCTTCTCCTCCTCCTTCTCCAACTCTTTTTCTTACTCCTCTTTCTCTTCCTCCTTCTCCTCTTCTTCTTCTCTTCCTTCTCTTTCTCCTACTCCTCTTTCTTTTATTTTTCTTCCTCTTCCTCCTATTCCTCCTCCTTAGCTTCTTCCTGTTTCAAATGTTTTCTTTATTATATCTTAGTTTCGTTTTTTCTATACTTTATTGTAATTTTGTTTCCTTTTTTTTCAATTTCTTTATCTACTTTATTTTCAACTGGTTAATTATTTTGAGTTTATTTAATTTTTATTTCATTTTTTTCTGCTTCTTCTTTATCATTCTTTAATACTTTCTAATTGGAGTTGAAGACTATAAAAAAAATATTTGAATACATTATCTTACCACTTCCTAATCCGTGCGTTAATCCTTCTCTCTCTCTCTCTCTCTCTCTCTCTCTCTCTCTCTCTCTCTCTCTCTCTCTCTCTCTCTCTCTCTCTCTCTCTCTCTCTCTCTCTCTCTCTCTCTCTCTCTCTCTCTCTCTCTTTCTTTTTCACACACATTTTCCTGACTCTCGCTCATTCGGAACTGACAAGTTTTCTCCCAAAGTAGCGAGTTACATGGAAGAGAAGAAGAGATGAGTGAGACAGAGAGGGAGGAAGGGAGGGAGGTAGAGAAGGAGGAAGAAAAGAGGGAAGAGGGAGGAAATGGAGGAGAAGGATTATTAGGAGAGGGATGAGGAAAAGGGGGGAGGAGGAGGAGGAGGAGGAGAGAATGGAGGAGACCTGTGACATAGCTTTTAACTCAACTTAGCTCTCTAACAAGTTTGAAGGAGTGGCGGCAGTAGATGAGAAGTAGAGGGAACTATTCTCTCTCTCTCTCTCTCTCTCTCTCTCTCTCTCTCTCTCTCTCTCTCTCTCTCTCTCTCTCTCTCTCTCTCTTTCTCTCTATTAATTTTTAGTAAAGTAGGTACATTCGTCTTGCAATATTAACATGAACAGTCAAAACAGATAACTTTTACTTCTTGCTTAACTCTCTCTTACTCTTATTTTTTTTTATTTTTACTTTTTCTTTTTACTCTCTCAGAAAACGAAACACAACTGAGTGGGAGCAAAAAAATGAAAAAATAAATGTAGCCGCTTTAAAACGAGCAAAACAAGGAACTACATGGAACATAATTATGGGTCGTGTCACGTGTAGTTAGTGAGTTTGTGTTTCCTTTCCCTGCCTCTCTATATTTTTCTTCTCTAGTGTTTTTTTCCCTTTTTCCCTTTTCCTGATATCTCTCTAGTACTCTTTTTGGTCTAAATGTTCATCCACACATCCACATTCAGACTGAGGACAATCTTGTGTTGTGTTGGTATTCGTACACTCGTCTTATCTGGTAATACATCAGAACGGTACAATCTCCAACCTTACGTCTCTCTCTCTGTCTCTGGCTCTCTCTCTCTCTCTCTCTCTCTCTCTCTCTCTCTCTCTCTCTCTCTCTCTCTCTCTCTCTCTCTCTCTCTCTCTCTCTCTCTCTCTCTCTCTCTCTCTCTCCCCGCAGCCACTCATCATATCCTTAGTGAGTGTGTGTGTAACTTTGATACTCCATAATCGAGTGAGATGAGAGGTTTGCCCCTTCAGAGGAGTCAGATAATTTAGTGTCAGGGTGAAGGAGGAGGAGGAGGAAGAGGAGGAGGAGGAGGAGGAGGATAAAGAGGAGGATGATGATGATGAAGAGGTTCTGGATGATCAAGAATACTAATAATTGAGGAAGAGGAAGAGGAGGAGGAGGAGGAGGAGGTAGAGGAGGAGGAAGAGGAAGAGGAAGACAAGGACACAAAGAGCGAGAATGGATTGAACTTGAGAATGTAGTGGTGTCAAGGAACATTTAGAATCACAGGAAATAATAAGTAAGATCAGCAACACAAACAAACATTCTCTTAAAAGCAAAATGATAAAAATAATAAAATGAATAAATAGATAAATAAATGGATTAGTGTATTATAAAAAAACAACAACATTACACTGTAGATATTCTGTTTACGAGTTTGTAAATTAGATAAAAGGTTTATTTTTTTCTTTCTTTCTCTTATGTTCATATATCATCTTTTGAAGCTATTAGACTTTTAAATCAACATTGTGGAAGGACAGAATGTAAGGGAGACAACAAGGGCAGTCTCGAGGACATAAAAAATACACAAGGATAATCTAAAATTAATCAGGTCTTCCAGAAAAAAAAATGCTGGGTTGAATTAAAATGAAAATAACAAAAATATCAGAAATGAGGAAAACGAAATTCATTGTTTACATTCCAGGATTCAAGTTTCCCTTCGTGACTATTTACCAGGAAAGTTACGAATACATGAAGGTTTTGACTCATTGTACAAGTGAGACATTCCCTTCCGGACCTGTTATTTCCCGGAAGATGGAAACAGCATGTGAAAAAAAAAAATATATATAAGTTCAACAAAACGATTCCAGACCAATGTAGGAAGGGAGAAAAAAAACATAATTGGGAACGAATACGAAGAAGTAAAGTCAATTAGAGAAAAAGACAGACATATAGATAGATAAAGAGAGAAAGTCAACAAGAGCGAGGGAGTATTCCGTCATTACGTTCATTATTTAGGTCTCAGCGGGCAAGCTTTCAACCCTCGTCCTGGGTTTAATAACTTCACTAGTGCAATAATGATCTTGCCTGACCGTCATTGAGGAGTGTGACGGCCCACTGAAGAGGGAAACGTGCTGCAAGAATTGGCGTCGCTATTGGACCATTCTCGCATTTGCTCCGTGGAAATAAAGGACCAATTTCCAGTTTTCCAATTTAATGAGGCGAAGCTTTATATTGATGCTTTCGTGATACGGTTTGAAGGGAATGTTTCCGTTCACATTGGTGGGTTATTGTCTCTCTCTCTCTCTCTCTCTCTCTCTCTCTCTCTCTCTCTCTCTCTCTCTCTCTCTCTCTCTCTCTCTCTCTTTTGCATAAACACACACACATACACACACACACACACACACACACACACACACACACACACACACATATACACGTACGTATACATACACATACACATACATATACACAGAGAGAAATGGGAACGAAAACAAGCATATATATTGGGCCTCATGTACTATGGGGGTGACTGTGGTAAAAATATATAGTCGTAGAACTTTCAAATAGAGAATAGTCGCATAAAATATTCCGGCATTGTCTTTTATTTACACACTTCGTACACTAAAAGAGAGAGAGAGAGAGAGAGAGAGAGAGAGAGAGAGAGAGAATAGATAAAATAAAAGAGAAAGAAAGCGAGAGAGAAAATGAAAGAATAATAAGAGTGAGCAAGGGAGAGAGAGAAAAAGATTTAAAATTGCGGTCAACTTACACCTCCATCATTGACCACTTCCTAAACGTGAAAGGAAAACGGAACACTCCTCAAATATTTTAAGGGAGACAAAACTAAAACAATAACTTACGTCTCTAGGAACATCAGAAAGATTTTAACCGTGCAATCTAACTAGAAAACTTTTGGGCTCCGTTGGCTTGGTTTTAAATTGGAAATAACAATATATCGTCCCTGTGTGTTCCTCTTGTTATTCATATGTATTGAAGGAATTCTAAGTTGAGTTCAAGTTGTATATTGATAGCATTGTTGTTAGTGAGTTGTTGCTGCATGTGTGTGTGTGTGTGTGTGTGTGTGTGTGTGTGTTCTATCCTTCCACACTCTGTCAGTCCATGAAGAAAATTAGTTTATCGTTTAGTTTAGTTTTTCTTTCTTTCATAAAATTCCACATAATTATTTTCGTTCTAATAATTCATTCACACACACACACACACACACACACACACACACACACACACACACACACAAATACTCTATCATACACAAAATCGTATACACACTTTGCTGCCAAGAGAACAAATTTATATTAATCACTTTTTCTTAACCGTCTCATTATAAAAGTGAATATTTCCTTAACAGTGTATATATATTTTTTCAAGTTTATGGAAGTACATTTTGAAAAACATCCTTGATATTACTACTAATATTACCCACGTTTTCAAATTTTCAAGCGTATCTGTGTCCTATTTCCCCTCTCAAGTGGACTCACCTACATTGATAAGGAGTAAGAGGAAAAAATATAATAAAAGATATATTCTACTTTAATAATGACATGAGGATCCCCGAGGAGGTAAATAACATCCTTGAGAAAACATTATTAAAACAACAGACCATTAAATAAGGAATCTGCGGAGGAAAAAAAACACTTAAAAATGCGAGTAAA
This sequence comes from Metacarcinus magister, assembly GCA_029783475.1. Taxonomy (NCBI): domain Eukaryota; kingdom Metazoa; phylum Arthropoda; class Malacostraca; order Decapoda; family Cancridae; genus Metacarcinus; species Metacarcinus magister. The sequence goes on along the minus strand of JAPQNM010000012.1, from coordinate 11,382,008 downwards.
GAAATAATAGATGTCTCAAGGGAGGAAAGTGGTATTTCTTTCTCTTCCTTTCTTATTTTCTTTCTTTCTGTCTTTAATTTCTTTCGTTTCTTAATTTACTCTGTGTGTGTGTGTGTGTGTGTGTGTGTGTGTGTGTGTGTGTGTGTGTGTGCGTGTGTGTGTGTGTTTACGTTTATGTAACCTAATACTGCTAACTTCCATCCACAGACAACGCCACGACTGTCATGTGTGAACTCTACATCAGAAGTTTTGGTTCCATTGATCCAAATTCCATGGTAAGTGAAAACCCATGTCTTTGTCTTCCTAGATTCACCCTCTACATATTTCCGTCCCCATTATTAACTCCCATTTCCACCCTCCACTCCTCTATAACACGTGGCAATCAGCAGTGTGAAAATAGGCCAACGATGTAGCTTTTGATAGTGAAATGTGATAGGCCATCACCGTAGACTTTTTCGGTGTGTCTAAGTTTCTTCATCTTCCATGTATACTCCTTCTAAAGACGACAGTGCAGGATGGAGTGTTAGGTTGTGGTAATTATAGGGATGAATAATGATGAAGGAAAGTGTGTGGGTGAGTGTCGTAGGAGTAAATAATGAATAAGTATTGAAAGGAGAGAAAAATAGTTAAATGTGTAGCTGAGTGATTGAGATAGAAGAGGGTAATGTCACCTTTATTCTCTCTCTCTCTCTCTCTCTCTCTCTCTCTCTCTCTCTCTCTCTCTCTCTCTCTCTCTCTCTCTCTCTCTCTCTCTCTCTCTCTCTCTCTCTCTCTCTCTCTCTCTCTCTCTCTCTCTCTCCGATACACCTCAATACACCTTCACCAACACCTCTTGCACCCCACAAAATCCTGTTACACCTCCAACAACACCCAATAACCCTTACAAACCCCCACCACACCCCTACCACATCCCCACCACATCCTTACCACACCGCATTCATCCCCTCTACGTGGTACTAAAACAAACAATTCCTCTACTACGTCAATAACCTTAAGTGGAACAAGAGCCATTTTCGTCGTCATTTAAATGCAAATAAAGGTTTGTTGAAGGTACTATTATAAGACCTTACGTTAAACCTCACAAGATTATCCTCCCCTTCACTCCTTCCCTTCACTTGAAACTCCATTAAACTCTCACTTTATTACTCCGTCTTTAATTACTTGAAATAAACTTGTTCTTTCCTTCATTTTTTTTCTTCCCTGTTTCTGATTTCCCCTCACACTTCACCTCATAATATTATCCTCCCCTCACTTCCTCCCCTCACTTCCTCCCCTCACTTCACCCTCCATCAAACTTTCACATTCTTGCTCAAGTTTGTGTTACCTGAAATATCTTTGTCCTCTTTCACCCTTTTTTTTATACTTCCTATTTCTGATTCTGATTCCTCCCTCACTACGTACCCTCATTTTACTCACAAACTTTTACCGTCTTGGTCCATTTCTTCACCTGAAAAACCTCTGTCCTTTCCTTTCCTTTCCTCTCCTCTCTTCTTCCATTTATCTTCCTTCCCCTCCCCCTCCCTCTTATCCCTGCACCCAAAGATCATGTTCCTCCCCTTCCCTTCCCTTCGTTTATCCTATCAAA
>JAPQNM010000012.1:11357923-11365423 GCA_029783475.1 Metacarcinus magister | reverse complement strand
CTCACTCCTCCACTCCCCTCCCTCCCTTCCCTCCCTTCCTCCCTCCCTCATTTATCTTTTCTCTCCCTCCCTCTCTCCCTCCCTCCCTCCCTTCCTTCCTTCTAAGAAAAATAGTGTTGACTCCAAAGAAACAACTCAATATATTTGTTTTGTTTTCTTCACACTGTCTTCCTTTACCTGTCCTCCCTCACCCTCTCCTCCCTCACCCTGCCTCCCTCACCCTGCCTCCCTTCACCTGTCCTCCCTCACCCTCTCCTCCCTCACCCTGCCTCCCTTCACTCTGCCTCCCTCACCCTGCCTCCCTCCACCCTGCCTCCCTCACCCTGCCTCCCTTCACCCTGCCTCCCTCACCCTGCCTCCCTCATCCTCTCCTCCCTTCACCCTGCCACCCTCACCCTACCTCCCTTCACCCTTACTTTGCCTCCTTCACCCAGCTTCCTCACCTTGCCTTCACTCTCCCTCACCCTACCTTCACCCTGCCTTCACCCTTCCTCCCTCACCTTGTCCTCCCTCATTATGACTTCCCTAACCAATAGCTGGCAGTAATTTCCCTCAAGTTTCCGTGTGCCACAAGTCAAGCTGTTTAATGGTGATAGCAAAATAAGGAGGAGGAGGAGGAGGAGGAGGAGGAGGAGGAGGAGGAGGAGGAGGAGTATAAAGGAAGAACAGACAGCAACAATCCTACTGTACCTAACGAGGCTGTCCATTTAGCTACACTACTACTATAATATCTTGATAGAGACAAAAGGATAGCAAAGTGGAAGGCTCCTCCCCACCCACCCACCCACCCCTCCCTCCAAGCAGAAAGAGGAAGCAATACCATGTAGTATGGACAAACTATCATGGAATTTATATAGGCAAGTGAGAAAGAAAAAAAAAGAAGAGGAAGTGGAAAAGGAAAAGGAAAAGAAAGAGAAAGATAAATAAAAAAGAGAAAAGGAGGAAGAAGAGGAGGAGGAGGAGGAGGAGGAGGAGGAGGAGTAGTGTGTGGATTATGAGTATGATACGAGTAAAAGGGAAAAAATAAAGATGAAGTGCAGGAGAGAAGTAGGAGGGGGAGGCACAAAGGAGGGGGGGGGGAGGGAGAGGAGGAGAAGGAGAGGGAGGAGGAGAAGGAGGGAGAAGGGAGAAGGGAAGAAAAGGATAAATAAAAACAGTGGAGAGGAAGGTTGGGATCAAAGTGTTTAAGGAATTCAAGTGGAAACGAAAGAGAGAGAGAGAGAGAGAGAGAGAGGAGAGAGAGAGAGAGAGAGAGAGAGAGAGAGAGAGAGAGAGAGAGGAGAGAGAGAGAGAGAGAGAGAGAGAAAGAGAGAGAGAAAAAGAGAGAGAGTCATGCAGCCCAGTGATGAGTGTGTAGTGTGTTGATAAAATGTGATGATATATGAAAATGTCCCAAGATGCTGCGGACACTGGGAAGAGTAGACAGGAAATTGGTGTGTCCAGAAAAGAGAAAGTACAGCTTACTGACGCCATCCTCCTTCACCCACTGCAGGAGGAGGAGGAGGAGGAGGAAGAAGACTGAGGAGGAGAAGGAGGAAGAGGACATTTCAGATCAACCAGGAGAGAAAAACAGAAAAGCAAGAATAAGTTATATATAAATCAAATGGAGGAAAATAGGAGTGAACGTGGGAGGCAAGACAGGCAGGTGAGGGGAGAATGAACACCTGGGGGAGGAGGAAAAAAGGTACGAGGGAGGGAGGGAGGGCAGGTGTGTGGGAGGAGGAAAAGAACGTGGGAGGCGAGGAAGGTTTTGTGGAGGAGGAGGAGGAGGAAGGAAGAAAGAAAGATGTCCTGAGGTGATGTTAGGAGAAGGAGGAGGAGGAGGAGGAGGAAGAAGAAGAGGAGGAGGAGGACACCCAACGCTCCTCGCCTCATTATTTTCACTCAGGTATTTCACGTGACAGTTAATTATGAGGTCAGTTGCCAGAGCTACGAGTTCCTTACCTGTCTCTCATACTTGTACCTGTCTCATTATCTCACCTGTATCTCTCCCTTTTCTGTTATTACCTGGTCTCATCACCTCACCTGGACCTAATTACCTCACCTGTGTAGATGGATCCAGGTGCACTGATTGGGATTCCTGTCATACCTGGACCCAACGAGACTCCAGGGCCAGAAGGTCTTTAAATTGTTAGGTAATTGGATAGTTAGTGTGTGTGTGTGTGTGTGTGTGTGTGTGTGTGTGTGTGTGTGTGTGTGTGTGTGTGTGTGTGTGTGTGTGTGTGTGTGTGTGTTTGTACGTGTGTTTGTTTTTTTGTTTGTTTGTTAGGATTGGTTAGGTTAATGGTAGACTTGATGTGTAGTTTAATGTTTGTCTTTTTATTTTTATTTGTTTTTATTTTCTTATTTCTTTCCGCTCTGTATTGTCTGGCTATTTCTTTCTCTTTTTTTTTGTTTTTTTTGTTTTGTCTCACTCTCATTTCCTTTTTTCTTGTTTTCCTCTTTTCCTTCCTTCCTCATTTCCTTTCTCTATTCTATTTCACCTTCTCTCCTTCCTTCTTCCTTCCTTCTTCCTTCCTTCCTTCCTTCCTCCTTCCTTCCTTCCTTCTTCCATCCTTCCATCCTTCCATCCTCCTCCTTCCTTCTTCCTTCCTTCCTTCCATCCTTCCATCCTTCTTCCTTCCCTTCATCCCATCTCTCCTCTTCCCTTCCCTTTATCTTCCACCTCACATCCTTCTTTCCTCCCTTCTTCCCTTTCTTTCCTCCCGTTTGTTTCCTCCCGTATCTGGTCAGCCCCCGCCTCTCCCCCCTACCCCCCCTTTGCCTTCCCGATAACCAGACAAAGACAAGGCTCACTGGACTTCCGATAACCAATCCGATAAACAGAATGTGACGCGCCCAGTGTGGTCCCCGATAAACCCTAGAAAGAGAGAGAGAGAGAGAGAGAGAGAGAGAGAGAGAGAGAGAGAGAGAGAAAGAGAGAGAGAGAGAGAGAGAGAGAGAGAGAGAGAGAGAGAGAGAGAGAGAGAGAGAGAGAGAGTGAGAGAGTGAGAGTGTTGGTCTCGTTTCTTTCAAAGTCCAGTTGGTAAAGTTAGTACATTTGAAAGTGGTGAAGGAGAGAGGAAAACTTTATATGTGTGTGTGTGTGTGTGTGTGTGTGTGTGTGTGTGTGTGTGTGTGTGTGTGGAGTGAGGGGAGTAACCAGTAACATGAGGTAGTTTGGAGCATAAGGGAAGAGGAGGAGGAGAAGAGGAGGAGGAGGAGGAGGAGGAGGAGGAGGAGGAGGAGGAGGAGGAGGAGGAGGGTAAAAGGTAGCTTAAGGGAAGGGGAGTGTAGTGATGAGGGGAAGTGAGGGGATATAACTATACGAAGGAGAGGAAGCGAATCACATATTAAGGTAAAGGGAACGGAAGGGAAGGGAAGGGGAAATAGGGGAAGGAAAGTATTATGGAAGTGAGGGGAAAGGGTAAGTAAGTGGATGGAATATTACGAAAAGCAAGATAGGGCTTTGTAGGGCTTGTGAGGGAGGGAGGGGAAGTGAGGGGAGATGAGGGGGACTGAGAGGAGATGAGGGGAGATGAGGGGAGTGAGAGGAGATGAGGTGAAGTGAGGGAAGATGAGGGAAGGGCTGGGGAGATTAGGGAAGGTAGGGGAGTGAGGGGAGGTAAGGAGAGGTAAGGGAGTGAAGGGGAGTGAGGGGAAGGGAGGGGAGGTGAGGGGTGTCCTGTATTCCACCTTCGTTGAAAGTATGTTGTCCTCTTTAACGAAGCCAATAGGAAGAGGGGAGGAAAGGGGAGGGGAAGGAAGGGAGGGGAGGGGAGGGGAGGGAAGGGGAGGGGAAGGTGAGGGGAGGGGAAGGGGAGGTGAGGGGAAGGGGAGGTAGTCGAACTAAAGCTATCTTACTTCTTCCTGCTTCACTTTAAAAGCCGTGTCTCTCTTTCTTTTCTTTTTTTCTCTCTCTCTTTCTTTCTTTTGCTTGCACTTGTGATAAAAAATAAAATAAAATAAAATAAAATACACAATTAAGAAAGAGAGAATAGCTAGGAAAAAAATAAATAATAATAATAATACTAATGCAAAATAAACATACACAAGGAAACGCATTATACATTCAGGAATAAAAATAAATGAATAAAAAAAAAAAAGAGGAAAATGAATATACACCTTTACGATACTATTAAAAAAACAATTAAATACATTATATATTCACATTACGCATTGCTAAGTGTTTAAGTCTACGTTATACACATGATTAGAGATAATGAGAGAGAGAGAGAGAGAGAGAGAGAGAGAGAGAGAGAGAGAGAGAGAGAGAGAGAGAGAGAGAGAGGAGAGAGAGAGACAGAGAGAGAGAGAGAGAGAGAGAGAGAGAGAGAGAGAGAGATAAAGACAGAGACATTTTGACAGACAGAAAGACAGAGGTGGTCATGAAGCCTCCTCCTCCTCCTCCTCCTCCTCAGAGTATTATTACCGTGAAATTATTTTCCCACCAACTGTCTGAGGATTGTTGTTAACCACAGAATAAGTTTTTTATGATGTAGCGAGCACGTGCGATTTGAGGAGGAGGAGGAGGAAGAGGACGAGGAGGAGGAGGAGGAAGAGGGCGAGGAGGAGGAGGAGGAAGAGGGCGAGGAGGAGGAGGGGAAGTCAACATACGGATTGCCGATAATGAAACAGGGAGCAATAAATTATTTGGCAAATAAATCAAGTATATTGTGTGTGTGTGTGTGTGTATGGTGTGTGTGTGTGTGTGTGTGTGTGTGTGTGTGTGTGTGTGTGTGTGTGTGTGTGTATGGTGTGTGTGTATGTGTGTGTGTGTGTGTGTGTGTGTTTGTGTGTGTGTGTTTTTGCGTGTGTATATGGTGTGTGTGTGTGTGTGTGTGTGTGTGTATGGTGTGTGTGTGTGTGTATGGTGTGTGTGTGTGTATGTGTATGTGTATGGTGTGTGTGTGTGTGTGTGTGTGTGTGTGTGTGTGTGTGTGTGTGTGTGTGTGTATGGTGTGTGTGTGTGTGTGTGTGTGTGTGTGTGTGTGTGTGTGTGTGTGTGTGTATGGTGTGTGTGTGTGTGTGTGTGTGTGTATGGTGTGTGTGTGTGTGTGTGTGTGTGTGTGTGTGTGTGTGTGTGTGTGTGTGTATGGTGTGTGTATGTGTATGGTGTGTGTGTGTGTATGGTGTGTGTGTGTGTGTGTGTGTGTGTGTGTGTGTGTGTGTGTGTGTGTGTGTGTGTGTGTATGGTGTGTGTATAGTGTGTGTATAGTGTGTGTGTATAGTGTGTGTGTATGTGTGTGTGTGTGGTGTGTGTGTGTGTGTGTGTGTGTGTGTGTGTGTGTGTGTGTGTGTGGAGAGATTTAACTTGACATTTTCATCGTCGTAAATGTAATATAACTATTTAATATATCTCTTTGTGATAGCAATTTAATGGAACATCATCAATATATTAAAAGATGACTACGAGGTGCAATGCAATGCAAGGTTGACACCGTTCAGAGCAAACCATCACTACATCCTTTACGAAGCCACGATACTGAAAACAATCAATCATATTACAGAGTGTTTCAGTTCGATCCGACCACATTTTGATAGGTTCTATAGCTAACATACATACACACAGACAGACAGTCAGTCAGACAGACAGACAGACACACACATAATTTCACGTTTATATATTAGATATATATACTCCAACAAAAGTATTAACTCTAACCCGCTCCTGTCGCGGGTTAGAGTTAATAATCACGTTGGAGTTAGTTACCTTCATGCCCGTAGGCCCGTAGGCCACGCCCCCTCATTATTTATGCATTTTGATTGGTGAAAGTGACAGCCAATCACCGTGATTGCCTGCAACTTAAACCAATCAAGATGAATAAATAATGAGGGGGCGTGGCCTACGGGCATGATGAGCTACACCAGAGGGTATAAATAGAGGCCTCCCTCTGTAGTCTGTCATAATGAAAATGAACCTTGGACGAACAAGTCACATTGTGAGAGCTGGCTCCTGCATGTTGGAGAATAAGAAGACCAAACTAGGACGAATATTGATGACTTTAGCCCTTGTGTTGGTGTCACTCTGCATCTCCGTCATGGCGTGGGATGCTCTGGACACATTTCGAAGCCTTCATAATAATAATAATATTAATAATAATAATGATGATTATAATAATAATAATGATGATAATAATGATGATAATAATGATGATAATGATAATGATAATAGTGATAATAATAATGATAATATTGATGATAATAATGATGATAATAATGAATGATGATAATGATGATAATAATGATAATAATGATGATAATGATGATAATGATAATAATGATGATAATGATGATAATGATAATAATGATAATAATGATAATGATGATAATAATGATAATAATGATGATAATAATGAATGATAATAATGAATGATGATAATAATGATGATAATGATGATGATAATGATGATAATGATGATAATGATGATAATAATGATAATGATGATAATGATGATAATAATGATAATAATGATGATAATAATGATGATAATGATGATAATAATGATAATAATGATGATAATGATGATAATGATGATAATAATGATAATAATGATGATGATAATAATGATAATGATGATAATAATGATAATAATGATGATAATAATGATGATAATAATGATGATAATAATGATAATAATGATGATAATGATGATGATAATAATGATAATAATGATAATGATGATGATAATGATGATGATAATGATGATGATAATGATGATAATAATGATGATAATAATGATGACAATAATGATAATAATGATGATAATAATGATGATAATAATAATGATAATAATGATAATAATAATGATAATAATGATGATAATAATGATAATAATGATGATAATAATGATGATAATAATAATGATAATAATGATAATAATGATGATAATGATGATAATAATGATAATAATGATAATGATGATGATAATGATGATGATAATGATGATGATAATAATGATGATAATAATAATGATAATAATAATGATAATAATTATAACAATAATGATAATAATGATAATAATGATGATAATGATGATAATAATGATAATAATGATGATAATGATGATAATAATGATAATGATGATGATAATAATGATAATAATGATAATGATGATGATAATGATGATGATAATAATGATAATAATGATAATGATGATGATAATGATGATGATAATAATGATGATAATAATGATGATAATAATGATGATAATAATGATGATAATAATGATGATAATAATGATAATAATGATAATAATAATGATGATAATGATGATAATAATGATGATAATAATGATGATAATAATGATGATAATGATGATGATAATAATGATGATAATAATGATGATAATAATGATATAATAATGATAATAATGAATAATAATGATGATAATGAATAATGATGATAATAATAATGATGATAATGATGATAATAATGATGATAATAATGATGATAATAATGATGATAATAATGATGATAATGATGATAATAATGATGATAATGATGATAATGATGATGAT
>JAPQNM010000012.1:11342694-11349281 GCA_029783475.1 Metacarcinus magister | reverse complement strand
GATACAGAATGAATTATCTTGGCTGGACCCGTGAAATGCAAGCATTTTTGACAGGCCCCTTAAGTAAATATTCAGTTGGTTGCCTACAAGTAAATATAATGCAAGAAAGATATAGGAATAACTGTATAATGAAAATCTTATATTATATAATGAAATAAACACACCACGCACCAGGTGCCTAACAAAGCCAAGCACCCTAATTATCTAAACGTCGCACATAACTAACATTATATTATATAACAAAAAGTCAAACACCTTACATCAAACATCTTATATGAACATTACAATATAAGTGTCATCACATCACACCCAACCACTCACCTTAGCACACTGAACCACACCTTAACCACACCACACTTAACCACACCACACTTAACCACACCACACTTAACCACACACACACAAATAGCACACAGACCCAACAGCACATATAGTTAATGTCAAACAGAAATTAACAATTAACGTAACAAAACACCAACACCATCCCTAAACACCAAATATATAACCAGACACTTTGTAATTAATAAAACACTACCTAGTCAACCTCCTTAGGCATTAGCCAAGGGCCATACAAAGTTAATCACCGCACCTAACCACCATAACATATAACGTGTCACAAATTCAGTCACCATACTTGATTTCAATCATCTTACTTGATTTCAATCATCTTACAAGACCAGTCACCATATATAACCAAACACAAATATAGCTAACTATTCAACATATATATATTGTTTACATAATAGAAATGTATGGACACAAAATACTTGAAATTTAATTGCCTGTTAAGACTAAAACAGGTTCACAAACATCCACATGCGAGTGAGTCAGTTTCATATACGCAGACACCGTCAATACTTGTTACGGTTATTCTCAACGTTTGCGTACCATACATAGTTTACACGGTCAAGTATACTTATACATGTTTACTGCATTCAATATAAATTGATTAGATGTTTTTTTGTATTGATCTTAAATGTATCTTTATTAGTAATATTTTTGATGTAGTCAGGAAGTTCATTATACTCCCTACATCCGTAGTAGAGTACAAATCTCTTCTGTGCTTCTAGGTCAGGGAAAGGCGGTCTGAGATTGCGTCTGTTCCTTGTGTTTATGTTGTGAACATCAGAGGCTGTTGTTAGCTGCACAAGATTGTGTCTATGTAGCTGCTCATGTATAAATTTCAAACACTCAAGTTTATAAACATCAGTAATTTTCAGAATATTGTAGGATTTAAATATTGGGTTAGTGTGCTAATAATGACTAATATGACCTATTGTGCGTATAATTCTTTTTTGTATTAGTACTAAAGGTTTAATTGAAGTTATGTTCGCCATTCCCCAGACAACATTGCAGTACTGTAAATATGGGTAAAACAAGGCGTAGTATAGGAGTAATAGTGTGTCGGTAGTTAACAGGTATTTTATTTTGTGTAGTATTCCAAGTGATTTTGCTAATTTACTATTGACATGATTTATATGAACGTTCCAGTTTAATTGATCATCAATGTTTATACCTAGATATTTTAATGAGTTACGTTGTTGTATTGAATTATTACATATTTTTATTTCACAATTTCTTACTCTTTTCTTGCCAGCGAATATTAGGTAATTAGTTTTCTCTATATTAAGTGATAACTTATTGCATGAGAGCCAGGTTGAAACATTATTTAACTCGGTATTTAAAGTTCTTGTTAAAGTTTCTAAATCATATCCAAAATGAGATAGGTTGGTGTCATCTGCGAAGAGCGTGAAATTTATTATCTGTGATGAATTAATTATTTCATTAATATATAGCAAAAAGAGTAATGGTCCAAGTGTTGAGCCTTGTGGCACTCCCATTAGTACTGTTGAGTAGTTAGAGTTGACATTATCTATGACTGTGTATTGTCTTCTGTTACATAAATAGCTTTTTATCCAGTCATTAGATATTCCCCTTATACCATAGTGATATAATTTACATAGCATTATTTCATGATCTATAGTGTCAAAAGCTTTTTTTAGATCTAAAAATACACTTACTACAAATTTTTCCTTGCCAAGATTATAAAGAATTAGCAGTTTATTAATTCTGTCTTGTGTTACTTCCCAGGTCTCGTTGGGTTGTTCAAGGAGGCCATCGAAGCGAAGATTATTGCGTCTTGAATAGTCTTCTTAGTAATCCATTCTTTCTTGCAGTATGGATAATTTGTCTTCATCTTCATTTTTCTTACCTATTTCTTTCTTCATGGTCTGCACTTCTAACTTCAATGACTTGTTCTCCTCTTTTAAAGTGTCTACTTTCTTCTGGGTGAATTCCAAAGAGTGAACAAGCTTCATGTTGTGTGACTCCACTTGCTTTAAACGGGTAATCAAGTCTTTTAGTCGGTACTCCATAAAGTCTTGATATGCTTTTTGTTGCACTTCCAGCATAACTTTGATGTCCTCCGATGTAAGCATTGTCACGATCACGAGCACAACTGGTGTTAGAGTCAGACAGAAGTAGATTTCCAGCTAAATGGAATCCAGCTCACACTGACAGACACGAAACAGGGACGTCTGACCTCCAGGACAACCAACGAGCAACCTCCTCCTCCTCCTCCTCCTCCTCCTCCTCCTCCTCCTCCTCCTCCTCCTCCTCCTCCTCCTCCTCCTCTTCTTCTTCTTCTTCTTCTTCTTCTTCTTCTTCTTCTTCTTCTTCTTCTTCTTCTTCTTCTTCTTCTTCTTCTTCTTCTTCTTCTTCTTCTTCTTCTTCTTCTTCTTCTTCTTCTTCTTCTTCTTCTTCTTCCTCAAATCGCACGTGCTCGCTACAACATAAACAACTTATTCTGTGGTTAACAACAAACCTCAGACAGTTGGTGGGAAAATAATTTCACGGTAATAATACTCTGATATCATTATATTACACGGAGGAGGAGGAGGAAGGGAAAGGGGAGCAGGAGGAGGAGGGGAAGGGGGAGGGGAAAGAAGAGGAGGAGGGGGAGGGGAAAGAAGAGGAGAAGGAGGAGGGAAATGGGAAAGAGGAGGAGGAGAAGGAGGAAGGGTTACCTAGTAAATATAGTTAAATTCATCTTTGTGTAAGGGGGGTATGGTAGCGTAGCTGGGTGAATAAGGCTTCGGAGACGTGGCTGTGGTTTATTATATAATAAACAATAGACTGGACAGAGGAGATGATGCGTGCGACCTTTCTATAGTAAGATTGTACCCAGACTGCCGGGCGGCTGGGAGGTCAGGTCAGGTCAGGCGAGGCGACGCGCTGGGTCGCAGTTGCCAGACGCCACAAGATTTTATATATATATATATATATATATATATATATATATATATATATATATATATATATATATATATATATAGAGAGAGAGAGAGAGAGAGAGAGAGAGAGCGCGCCACATACGAATACAATATATTACAATGATAGATATATATAATACCTCAGCTCCCTACATTTGTTTCTTTTTTTTACTAATTTTCTCTTAACCTTATTAGATTCAAGTTTCTTATTGAGTTCATGTTAATAATTCATTTCTTTTGAAACAGAAATGTAAATGTTTCACTTTCATAATTACTTTTTTTTCTTCTTTCTCTCACTGCAAAGAGAAATAAAAACTGAGATCGTTCAGGTAAAGAAAAGAAGTAATTTTTTCTTTTACTCATTATGTTTACATATATTAATTTTTTTTCTTCTAAAACAGCAGTTGATTGTGCTGTACTAATATGAAAGTGTTTGTGAAGGGTAAATAAACATCACATACAAATGCATAATACATAGAAACTTACCTTTCCTCATTTGTATTTATTTATTTATTTTTTTACTGTATGATATATATTCCATAAAACGTGATCATTATAAAACTTCCAAGTACACACACACACGCTGTAATTTCACTTCTTTAACCTATATGAGCCATAAAACCATACATATACACGACAAAAACTCGACAAACATCCATACATAATCCTCTGTTTGTAACACGAGTATTCTGCTAAGCTACGTGTGGATAACGTCTTGGTGGTGGTGGTGGTTGAGACTGTCGTGTGTGTGCGTGTGTGCGTGTGTGCATGTGTTTGCGTGCACTGAATAGAGGTGTTCCGCAGTTTGTTCTGCCTCGCTGAACGAGGAGCGGTGAATGCAAGGTTGGGTGAGCCGCGGAGAACTGACAACGGTGGAGATAATGAGAAGGATGATGATCACGGAAATAAGGACGGAGAGGAGAAGGAGGAATATGATGATGATGATGATAGGGCAAGAGGTGGAGTAGGAGGAGAAGAAATTGATGATGATTAAAAAGATAGGACAGGAGAAGTTAAAGATTAACTTTGTCTTAATGGCAACGAATAGCAGTGAATTTAAGAGTTAGTTTGCAACAAAAAAAAACACAATAAAAGGAAAAATTGTATGTAGTGAATTTTTTCACTCAAGACTGAAGGAAATTAATCATAAGAAAGAAGGAAAAGAAGGAAGTTCAGAATATCATGAGTGTACGAGGATAAGCTGCCTACGAAGGAAATGTTTACAAAAGTTTTCACTAGATGGCGGTTGCATTCACTTTTGCTACCCACTAGCCAGCATGCCCCGCTGTCATGCTGGCTGGTGGGATAATTTGAGATATGACTTTACCATCCGCCTAAGTTCATACATGTGTATTTAGTTTATTTTGTGTAGTGATGTACATTTTCTGATTTGTATTTTTCAGATGTCACATTATTTGTTACGAATGACTTACATTTATAAAATCTTTTTCAAAGTGTTGTTGAATGAAAACAGTGAACAGCACTGAGAGAGAGAGAGAGAGAGGAGAGAGAGAGAGAGAGAGAGAGAGAGAGAGAGAGAGAGAGAGAGAGAGCGCGCAGATAAGAAAATAGCCGAGGTGAGGTAAGGTGAGGAGAGAAGAGGGAAGGAGTGCACTGTCATCAAACATTCATCTGGAGACTCAACAAACACAACACAATTTGAAACCCGGCACGCGCCACATGTTGTCCTCTTCACCCTGACGCAACACAGTGCTTCCAATGTTCTTCTTGGACGCGCGTCACCTCGGTAGGGCAGGAAGGGAAACATTTGGGAGGTGAAGGGCGGTCGGTCACTGTCTAAAATCAATTATTCGCACCGTGCTCGTCGCTTACATTCAAACAGTCTGGGAACCTCCACGTTATAATAATTTAGTTGTCTGATTTCGGGTTGTCAACAAATCTGTCTTAATTTTTTAAGTGTCTGTGTCTGCAGTGTCTGTGTCTGTGTCTGCAGTGTCTGTGTCTGTGTCTGCAGTGTCTGTGTCTGTGTCTGCAGTGTCTGTGTCTGTGTCTGCAGTGTCTGTGTCTGTAGTGTCTGTGTCTGTGTCTGCAGTGTCTGTGTCTGTGTCTGTAGTGTCTGTGTCTGCAGTGTCTGTGTCTGCAGTGTCTGTGTCTGTGTCTGTAGTGTCTGTGTCTGCAGTGTCTGTGTCTGCAGTGTCTGTGTCTGTAGTGTCTGTGTCTGTAGTGTCTGTGTCTGTGTCTGTAGTGTCTGTGTCTGTGTCTGTGTCTGAAGTGTCTGTGTCTGTGTCTGCAGTGTCTGTGTCTGAAGTGTCTGTGTCTGCAGTGTCTGTGTCTGCAGTGTCTGTGTCTGTGTCTGTGTCTGCAGTGTCTGTGTCTGTAGTGTCTGTGTCTGCAGTGTCTGTGTCTGCAGTGTCTGTGTCTGCAGTGTCTGTGTCTGCAGTGTCTGTGTCTGTAGTGTCTGTGTCTGTAGTGTCTGTGTCTGCAGTGTCTGTGTCTGCAGTGTCTGTGTCTGAAGTGTCTGTGTCTGCAGTGTCTGTTTCTGTGTCTGTGTCTGAAGTGTCTGTGTCTGTGTCTGTAGTGTCTGTGTCTGAAGTGTCTGTGTCTGCAGTGTCTGTGTCTGCAGTGTCTGTGTCTGTAGTGTCTGTGTCTGCAGTGTCTGTGTCTGCAGTGTCTGTGTCTGTGTCTGCAGTGTCTGTGTCTGTGTCTGCAGTGTCTGTGTCTGTGTCTGCAGTGTCTGTGTCTGTAGTGTCTGTGTCTGCAGTGTCTGTGTCTGCAGTGTCGGTGTCTGTGTCTGTAGTGTCTGTGTCTGAAGTGTCTGTGTCTGAAGTGTCTGTGTCTGAAGTGTCTGTGTCTGCAGTGTCTGTGTCTGTAGTGTCTGTGTCTGTAGTGTCTGTGTCTGCAGTGTCTGTAGTGTCTGTGTCTGTGTCTGCAGTGTCTGTGTCTATAGTGTCTGTGTCTATAGTGTCTGTGTCTGTGTCTGTGTCTGTAGTGTCTGTGTCTGAAGTGTCTGTGTCTGTGTCTGCAGTGTCTGTAGTGTCTGTGTCTGTGTCTGTCTGTGTGTCTGAAGTGTCTGTGTCTGTAGTGTCTGTGTCTGCAGTGTCTGTGTCTGCAGTGTCTGTGTCTGCAGTGTCTGTGTCTGTAGTGTCTGTGTCTGTAGTGTCTGTGTCTGTGTCTGTGTCTGCAGTGTCTGTGTCTGAAGTGTCTGTGTCTGTAGTGTCTGTGTCTGTAGTGTCTGTGTCTGCAGTGTCTGTGTCTGAAGTGTCTTTGTCTGCAGTGTCTGTGTCTGAAGTGTCTTTGTCTGCAGTGTCTTTGTCTGCAGTGTCTGTGTCTGTGTCTGTGTCTGTGTCTGTGTCT
>JAPQNM010000012.1:11332694-11335194 GCA_029783475.1 Metacarcinus magister | reverse complement strand
GCAATTTGGGTAGTCTTTGACCACTCGTCGGTGATATCAAATATTGAAAAGTGGTCAGCGGATATCGGGGATTCTGTGGCAGTCAAGTAAAGACGTCTTGTCAGCTTTTCTTCTTTAATAGTAACAGTAAAGGCAACGTCTACAGACAGGTGTCGAGAACAGGGGTAACGGGCAGAGTGGCTGCTCAGGTAGAGGCGAGGGTAGGTGCTCCAGTGGGTCTCTGGCTCGAACTGACTGCTCCTTTGCTCCAGGAACGTCCTCACATTCGTTGCTGACGTCACTCCTGCCGACACCGTAACTCCTGCTTCACATTGGAATAGCCCACAACCAATTCACCCCAACAATGCAATTACATTAACAAATACAGAACAAGGAATCATCAACACGTACAAACACCAAACTGCCAAACCACCCAATGACTCGAACAAGGCCACAAAACATTCACGCGCTCATGCACACACCAATACACTCACACAGATTCGAACCCGGAAACCTAGGCTCCCATGCCCGAACGCTGACCACTGCACCACACACGTAGTAAAAATCTGCACATTGCACACTGCTGCCTGCTGTGTCCTGCTGACCTACACTTTGTATTTTGTTCATTCATTTATTATTTTTATGATATTGTTTATCAATGAATAAAAACGGATATTAATTATAAAGAGAAAATCATTGAACATTTTACTTTTTATTTATAAATCAATAATATAAATGCATATACTTAATAATAAAACATAGACACACAAAAAATAGAAACAATATAAATGTAATCACAAACTTAAAATGATTTACAGTTTTTTAGGTTTTTTTATTTTAATAATTATGGCACATCAATAATGATGTTGGTGGTCCTTTTTGTTTTTGTTTGTCTCTATGTGTGTTGGGTGACATCTCACTCCTCCTTCTTGGACATGATCAAGGACATTTTGTGTTCAACGTCTGCCTTACAATGCTTCACTTGTTCGTGAGGACCGTGTATGATCATTTTATTGTTAAACACATTAAACACAACCCTAACGTTGAATGTTTTTTCAAGTGATCGCAACACACACTCATTTGCACCAGTTGCTTGAGACTTGTACTTGGGGTCGATGTAAACTGTTTCAATGACTAAGTCGTCATCATTGGTTGCGAAAGTCTCCACTGTGTTAAAGTTTGAGTGACTGGATCCTTGCCTTATATCATTGTACTTGTACTCGTACGTAGGCTCACTAGGCACTCGGGAGGTAATACTTTCTTCCTCCTTGGTAGCTGTTGTTTGCCTGGAGACAGAGGGAGTCGTGTTCTTACTTGCATTGTTGTGGATTTTCTTAGCATTGTTGACATGATGCAGGGACGATTCTTCATTGTCCTTCTGGTGTTGTGTAGAAGTGTGAGGAAGAAGCGCGGCTTCGGTGTGCTCTTCGTCCCACCACCGTCTCACAGACATGTTCAAATCAACGTCTGCTTTACAAAGCTTCACTTGTTTCTGACTGCCGTGTATGATCATTTTGTTGTTTACATGGTTAAACACAACCTGTACGTTATATATTTTTTCAAGTGCTTTCAAGACACATTCATTTCTACCAATGGCCTGAAAGTGGTACTTGGGTTCAATGTAAACTGTTTCAATGACCATATCGTCATGATTAGTTGTGAAAGTTTCCACTGTGTTAAAGTTTCTAACACGTGACTTGGGATTCTGAGTTCCTTGTACTACATCCTTAGCACCTTTAGGACGGTCCTGGCCTCGTAATCCCTTGTTTTCTTTGCCTGTTTTCTTCACATTAATGCCTGTTTCTCCTTTTCGTCCACTGCCTTTTTGTTTCCTCTTATCAGGTTGTCCAGTATCCTGTTTGAGGGTCGTCTTGCCTTGCTTGTTGGCCGTCTGCTTTGTGTCTGCGATCATCTGCTTCTTTCGCTGTTTTTTCTTGTTCTTTACCTCCGTCCACGTGACCTCACTGTCAGTGTTTGAAGGTGTTTGGAGTGTTTCGTTCAGGTTCATTGGACTTGCTTTCAGCGTGGAGACTTGCTGAGTTCCTTTGTTCATTGGTGTTAAAGTCTGTGTTTCCATCTCGTTATTGTCATTGTCAACACTTTCCTTTCCTTCCTTTTCATTGAGTTCACTGCTTTCCTTTTCTAATGAGATTAATGTATCTTCCTCTTGAACCTCTTCATTAACAAATACTTCATTCACTTCCACAGTAGTCAAGACACTTTCCTTTTCGTTAATATCGGTCAAGTTTTCTTGTGTGCATGGAAAAGTAACATTCATTGGTTCTTGTCCGTCTGATTCTAACAATTCTTCATCTCCTTGTGTAGGAGTAAATAAAAATTCATCATTGTACTTTTCAGAACAGTTTTCATCCCCCAATGTAGGGGTAACATATTCTAGTTTAACTGAAACACTCTTCGTCTTGGTGGTTACCTTGCACCACCAAGCGCTAAACACATAGGACATGAAACACAAAACACCACTTAGAACGAAACCACTGAACAAGAACACTTTGGTCTTGAA
>JAPQNM010000012.1:11320194-11322694 GCA_029783475.1 Metacarcinus magister | reverse complement strand
GCGAGGTGGGCATGCGATGATGGGCGCGCGGTGATGGCGAGCTCTTGATCTGGGAAGACTTGGATTCTTTTGTCGCTTAGAAGGACATCATCCCACCGCTTGACAACAGTATTTTAGAGTCATTTCTTTGATGATTGTTGGTCCAATCCAGGCAATGGGATGGTATTACACAGTTGAGTTTTTCTTATATCTTATTTTGTTGATACAGATTGAATTGATATGATGAAGCCGAGAGAGGTTTGAGTTGGAAGTCGTGACTGAGAGGACTGAATGGCGACTGGTCTGGCCAGACTCTGAAGGTGATCTGATATATGTCGAGTAGTCAGGGTAGAAGGGATGATGGACCTTCTACCCTCACTGACTGCTTGAAGTGAACTGATGATCTGATTTTGATGTCAGTAGCCAGGGTAGAGGGATGATGGATCTCTTCCCTGGCTGACTGCTTGAACTGAACTGGTGTGTGAGAGAGCCTGGCTGGGTCGAGGGGGACAAGGGGGGTGACTGGTTGAGGTCAGCCCTCGTGAGAAAGGTAACAGGAAATGACCTTAGGTTGAAACTGACCCTAGGGAGATTTTGAAAAGGGTGAACCTGTTAAGCCGATAATTGGAGGTCGGCTTCCCTTGGGATGGAGATGACCAGGTGTGAATATACTATCTCTCTCTCTCGGTTACCTGATACAGAGGGATTATGAATACTATTCATAGATAGAATGATACACACACACACACACCATACACACACGCAAACACACACACACACACACACACACAAACACACACAGAAACACACACACACACACACACACACACACACACACACACACACACCATACACACACACACACACAATATACTTGATTTATTTGCCAAATAATTTATTGCTCCCTCTTTCATTATCGGCAATCCGTATGTTGACTTCCCCTCCTCCTCCTCGTCCTCTTCCTCCTCCTCCTCCTCCTCGTCCTCTTCCTCCTCCTCCTCCTCAAATCGCACGTGCTCGCTACATCATAAAAAACTTATTCTGTGGTTGACAACAATCCTCAGACAGTTGGTGGGAAAATAATTTCACGGTAATAATACTCTGATATCATTATATTACACAGAGGAGGAGGAGGAGGAGGAAGAGGAAGAGGAAGAGGAGGAGGAGGAGGAGGAGGAGGAGGAAGGGTTAACTAGTAAATATAGTTAAATTCATCTTTGTTTCTTTTTTTTACTAATTTTCTTTTAACCTTATTGGATTCAAGTTTCTGATTGAGTTCATGTTAATAATTCATTTCTTTTGAAACAGAAATGTAAATGTTTCACTTTCATAGTTACTTTTTTTCTTCTTTCTCTCACTGCAAAGAGAAATAAAAACTGAGATCGTTCAGGTAAAGAAAAAAGTAATTTCTTCTTTTACTCATAATGTTCACATATATTACTTTTTTTTCTTCTAAAACAGCAGTTGATTGTGCTGTACTAATATGAAAGTGTTTGTGAAGGGTAAATAAACATCACATACAAATGCATAATACATAGATAGACTATTTACCTTCCGTCATTCGTATTTCATTTCTTCACTGTATGATATAAATTTCATGAAACGTGATCATTATAAAACTTCAAGTAGACACACACACGTTGTAACTTCATTTCTTTTACCTATATGAGCCATAAAGCCATATATATACACGCCAAGAACTCAACAAACATCCATATATAATCCTCTGTTTGTATCACGAGTATTCTGCTAAGCTACGTGTGGATAACGTCTTGGTGGTGGTGGTGGTGGTGGTTGTGGTGGTGGTTGAGACTGTCGTATGTGTGCATGTGTTTGCGTGCACTGAATAGAGGTGTTCCGCAGTTTGTTCTGCCTCGCTGAATGAGGAGCGCTGAATGCAAGGTTGGGTGAGCCGCGGAGAGCTGACAACGGTGGAGATAATGAGAAGGATGATGATCACGGAAATAAGGACGGAGAGGAGAAGGAGGAATATGATGATGATGATGATAGGGCAAGAGGTGGAGGAGGAGGAGAAAAAATTAATGATGATTAAGAAGATAGGGCAGGAGAAGTTAAGGATTAACTGTCTTAATAGCAACGAATAGCAGTGAATTTACGAGTTAGTTTGCAAAAAGAAAAAAAAAAAACAATAAAAGGAAAAATTGTATGTACAAAATTATTTGACTCAGGACTGAAGGAAATGAATCATAAGAAAAAGGAATATCATGAGTGTACGAGGATAAGCTGCCTACGAAGGAAATGTTTACAAAATCTTTCACTAGATGGCGTTTGCATTCACTTTTGCTACCCACCAGCCAGCATGCCCCGCTGTCATTCTGGCTGGTGGGATAATTTGAGATATGACTTTACCATCCGCCTAAGTTCATACATGTGTATTTAGCTTATTTTGTGTATTGATGTGCATTTTCTGATTTGTATTTTTCAAATGTCACATTATTTGTTACGAATCACTTACATTTAGAAAATCTTTTTCAAAGTGTTGTTGAATGAGAACAGTGAA
>JAPQNM010000012.1:11298879-11320094 GCA_029783475.1 Metacarcinus magister | reverse complement strand
GATGATGATAATGATGATAATGATATAATGATGATAATAATGATGATAATAATGATGATAATAATGATGATAATAATGATGATAATGATGATGATAATGATGATAATGATGATAATAATGATGATAATAATGATGATAATAGATGATAATGATGATAATGATGATGATAATGATGATGATAATGATGATAATGATGATGATAATGATGATAATAATGATGATAATGATGATAATGATGATAATAATGATAATGATGATAATGATGATGATAATGATGATATAATGATGATAATAATGATGATAATAATGATAATAATGATGATAATAATGATGATAATAATGATAATGATGATGATAATGATGATAATGATGATGATAATGATGATGATAATAATGATAATGATGATAATGATGATAATAATGATAATGATGATAATAATGATGAATAATGATGATAATGATGATGATAATGATAATGATGATGATAATGATGATGATAATGATGATGATAATGATGATAATAATGATAATGATAATAATGATAATGATGATGATAATGATGATAATGATGATGATAATGATGATGATAATGATGATAATGATGATAATGATGATGATAATGATGATGATAATGATGATGATAATGATGATAATGATGATGATAATGATGATAATAATGATAATAATGATGATAATAATGATGATAATAATGATAATGATGATGATAATGATGATAATAATGATGATAATAATGATGATAATGATGATAATGATGATGATAATGATGATGATAATGATGATGATAATGATGATGATAATGATGATAATGATGATGATAATGATGATGATGATAATGATGATGATAATAATGATGATAATAATGATGATGATAATGATAATGATGATGATAATGATGATAATGATGATGATAATGATGATGATAATGATAATGATGATGATAATGATGATGATAATGATGATAATGATGATAATAATGATGATAATAATGATGATAATAATGATGATAATAATGATGATAATGATGATAATGATGATGATAATGATGATAATGATGATGATAATGATGATAATAATGATGATAATGATGATGATAATGATGATAATGATGATAATAATGATGATGATAATGATAGATAATGATGATAATGATGATGATAATGATGATAATAATGATGATAATGATGATAATGATGATGATAATGATGATAATAATGATGATAATAATGATGATAATAATGATGATAATGATGATAATGATGATGATAATGATGATAATAATGATGATAATGATGATGATAATGATGATGATAATGATGATAATGATGATGATAATGATGATAATAATGATGATAATAATGATAATAATGATGATAATGATGATAATAATGATGATAATAATGATAATGATGATAATGATGATAATAATGATAATAATGATGATAATAATGATGATAATAATGATAATGATGATGATAATGATGATAATGATGATGATAATGATGATAATAATGATAATAATGATAATAATGATAATAATGATGATAATGATGATAATGATGATAATAATGATGATAATAATGATGATAATAATGATGATAATGATGATAATGATGATAATAATGATAATAATGATGATAATGATGATAATAATGATAATAATGATAATATGATAATGATAATAATGATGATAATAATGATGATAATAATGATAATAATAATGATAATAATGATGATAATGATGATAATAATGATAATGATGATAATGATGATAATGATGATGATAATGATGATAATAATGATGATAATATATGATAATAATGATGATAATAATGATAATAATGATAATAATGATGATAATAATAATGATGATAATAATGATGATAATAATGATGATAATAATGATGATAATGATGATGATAATAATGATGATAATGATGATGATAATGATGATGATAATGATGATAATAATGATGATAATAATGATGATAATGATGATGATAATGATGATAATGATGATATAATGATGATAATAATGATGATAATAATGATGATAATAATGATGATAATAATGATGATAATGATGATGATAATGATGATAATGATGATGATAATGATGATGATAATGATGATAATGATGATGATAATGATGATAATGATGATGATAATGATGATAATGATGATGATAATAATGATAATAATGATAATGATGATGATAATGATGATGATAATGATGATAATAATGATAATGATGATAATAATGATGATAATGATGATGATAATGATGATGATAATGATGATGATAATGATGATAATAATGATGATAATGATGATGATAATGATGATAATAATGATGATAATGATGATAATAATGATGATAATAATGATGATAATGATGATAATGATGATAATAATGATGATAATAATGATGATAATGATGATAATAATGATGATAATAATGATGATAATGATGATAATAATGATGATAATGATGAATAATGATGATAATAATGATGATAATAATGATGATAATGATGATAATAATGATGATAATAATGATGATAATGATGATAATAATGATGATAATGATGATAATGATGATGATAATGATGATAATAATGATGATAATAATGATGATAATGATAATAATGATGATGATAATGATGATAATAATGATGATAATAATGATAATAATGATAATAATGATGATAATGATGATGATAATGATGATGATAATGATGATAATAATGATGATAATAATGATGATAATGATGATAATGATGATAATGATGATGATAATGATGATGATAATGATAATAATGATGATAATGATGATAATGATGATAATAATGATAATGATGATAATGATGATAATAATGATGATAATAATGATGATAATGATGATGATAATGATGATAATAATGATAATAATGATGATAATGATGATAATAATGATAATAATGATGATAATGATGATAATAATGATGATAATAATGATGATAATAATGATAATAATAATGATAATAATGATGATAATAATGATAATGATGATGATAATAATGATAATGATGATAATGATGATGATAATGATGATGACAATGATGATGATAATGATGATAATAATGATGATGATAATGATGATAATAATGATGATGATAATGATGATAATAATGATAATAATGATGATAATAATGATGATAATAATGATGATAATAATGATGATAATAATGATGATGATAATGATGATGATAATGATGATAATGATGATAATAATGATGATAATAATGATGATAATAATGATGATAATAATGATAATAATAATGATAATGATGATGATAATGATGATAATGATGATGATAATGATGATAATAATGATGATAATGATGATGATAATGATGATGATAATGATGATGATAATGATGATAATGATGATGATAATGATGATAATAATGATAATAATGATGATAATGATGATGATAATGATGATGATAATGATGATAATAATGATGATAATAATGATGACAATGATAATGATGATGATAATGATGATAATGATAATAATGATGATAATGATGATAATAATGATAATGATGATGATAATGATGATGATAATGATGATGATAATGATGATGATAATGATGATAATAATGATGATGATAATAATGATGATAATAATGATAATGATGATAATGATGATAATAATGATGATAATGATGATAATAATGATGATAATAATGATGATAATGATGATAATGATGATGATAATGATGATGATGATAATGATGATGATAATGATGATGATAATGATGATGATAATGATGATAATGATGATAATAATGATAATAATGATGATAATAATGATGATAATAATGATGATAATAATGATAATGATGATGATAATGATGATAATGATGATGATAATGATGATAATAATGATATAATGATGATGATAATGATGATGATAATGATGATGATAATGATGATAATGATGATGATAATAATGATAATGATGATAATAATGATGATAATGATGATGATAATGATGATGATAATGATGATAATAATGATGATAATAATGATGACAATGATAATGATGATGATAATGATGATAATGATGATAATGATGATAATGATAATAATAATGATAATGATGATGATAATGATGATGATAATGATGATGATAATGATGATGATAATGATGATGATAATAATGATGATGATAATGATGATAATGATGATAATAATGATAATGATGATAATGATGATAATAATGATGATAATAATGATGATAATAATGATAATAATGATGATAATGATGATAATAATGATGATGATGATGATAATGATGATGATAATGATGATGATAATGATGATGATAATGATGATAATGATGATGATAATGATGATAATAATGATGATAATAATGATGATAATAATGATGATGATAATAATGATGATGATAATAATGATGATAATAATGATGATAATAATGATGATATAATGATGATAATAATGATAATGATGATGATAATGATGATAATGATGATAATAATGATGATAATGATGATGATAATGATGATGATAATGATAATGATGATGATAATGATGATGATAATGAAAATGATAATAATGATGATGATGATGATGATGATGATGATAATGATAATGATGATAATGATGATAATGATGATAATAATGATAATAATGATAATAATAATAATGATGATAATAATGATAATGATGATAATAATGATGATAATAATGATGATAATAATGATGATAATAATGATAATAATGATGATAATAATGATGATAATGATGATAATAATGATAATGATGATAATAATGATAATAATGATAATAATGATGATAATAATGATGATAATGATGATAATAATGATGATAATAATGATGATAATAATGATAATAATGATGATAATAATGATGATAATAATGATGATAATGATGATAATGATGATGATAATGATGATAATAATGATGATAATGATGATAATAATGATGATAATAATGATAATAATGATGATAATAATGATAATAATGATAATAATGATGATAATGATAATAATGATAATAATGATGATAATAATGATGATAATAATGATGATAATAATGATGATAATAATGATGATGATAATGATGATAATAATGATGATAATAATGATGATAATAATGATAATGATGATGATAATGATGATAATGATGATAATAATGATGATGATAATGATGATAATAATGATGATAATGATGATGATAATGATGATGATAATGATGATGATAATGATGATAATGATAATGATAATGATGATGATAATGATGATGATAAATGATGATAATAATGATGATAATAATGATGATAATAATGATGATAATAATGATGATAATAATGATACTAATAATGATGATAATAATGATGATAATAATGATAATAATGATAATAATGATGATAATAATAATAGTAATAATAATGACGATAATAATAATAATGATAATAATAATATTGATGATAATAATGATGATGATAATAATGATGATAATAATGTATTATATAATAATAATATCAATCACCACCAATTGAGCAGACACACACACACACGCATGCACGCACGAACCCACGCACGCACGCACGCACGCATGCTCGCCGCGCACACACCACACACACACACACACACACACACACAGCACACCACACACACAACACACACACACACACACAACACACACACAGCAGACACAGACAACAGACACAGACACTACAGACACACAGACACAGACACAGACCCTTGTACAGACGACCGACACTAGCAGACACAGAAACTACAGACACAGCGACACTGCCAAGACACATGACCCTGCCAGGAACACAACACTGCAGACACAACACTTCAGCCACCAGACACTGAAGACACGAGACACTGCCAGACACAGACACTTCATTTGACAACAGACACTTCAGACACAGACCAGACACTGCAGACACAGACACACTGACACAGCACGACTGCAGACACAGACTAATTACTACTTCAGACACAGACACAGACACTGACACTTCAGACACTGACACTTCAGACACAGACAACCTGCAGACCAGGAAATATGCAGACACAGACACTGCACAGATCACAGACACTTCAGACACAGACACTGCGAGACACAGACAATGACATCTTCATTTTTTTTTTTTTTTTTTTTTTGACACTACACTTCAGATCACAGACACGCACCAGACACAGACATCAGACACTTCAGACTATCTAGTAGACGCACGCATTGAACATGACACACGGACAATGCCCCAGACACAGCACACTCATGGACAGACAGACACAGACTACTGCAGGACACAGACACAGAACATGAAGACACTGCAGACACAGACACAGACACTGAAAACGTGTCCAGACACAGACACACTGACCACTTCAGACACAGACACTGACACATTCGCACCTGACACCGACACAGACACTTCAGACACAGACACAGACACAGACACTTCAGACACACACTGCAGACACAGACACCATGCGACACAGACACTTTCAAGACACAGCACAACTGCACTAGACACAGACACTCAGACACAGACACCTGCAGACGGACAGACACCTGGCCAGACACAGACACAGACACTGCAGACATCAGAATCTGCCAAGACAACTAGCACACTTCGAACAGACCACTGACAGACACATGACACTAGACCCCCCAAGGTATCACAGACACTTATCAGACACAGACAATTCAGTACAACAGACACTCAGCCCCACACTGCAGACACAAGCCACTGCAGAGCACAGCACTGCCAGACACAGACACCTGCAAGACAAGACACTTCAGACACAGGACTACTTCAGCCATCAGACAGCTGCAGACACAGACCTGCTGACACAGAAAAACTACTGCAGCACCGCACCAACGCAGACTACAGACACTCAAGACACAGGACACTTCAGACACACACATCGGAATCAGACAGCAAGACTACTTTTTCAGACACAGAACTAATTGAACGAGAACACACACTGCAGGACCAGACACTGCGAGACAGCAGACCCAGACATTGAAACGTTGTACACAGACTACCGTATGCCCGACACAGAACACTAAATGCAGACACAGACACTTCAGGACCACAGACACTGACACTTCATGACACAGACACAGACGACTTCAGACACAGACACAGACACTTCAGACACAGATCATCTTCAGCACACAGCAATGACACTTCAGACACAGACACGGACAATTCAGAACAAGACACTTCAGACACAGACACACTGCAGACACACGAACACTTTCAGACACAAGACACTTCCACACACTCAGGACCACAGATCACAGGACACTGCCAGACAACAGAAACAGACACTAAGACACAGACACTTCAGAACACAGACAAAGACACAGCCACAGACACTGCAGACACAGACACTTTCAGACCACAGGACAGTTGCTCCCCAGAAACAGACACTGCAGACACAGACACGCTTTGCACGACACAGACACTCAGACAACAGACACTGGTAGACACAGACACTACAGACACAGACACACTACAGACACAGACACTGCCAGACACAGACACACAGACACAGACACTTCCAGCACACAGACACTACATGACACCGAATCTGCAGACACAGAAACTGCAGACACCAGAAACATACAAGGACACAAGACACTTCAGTACAGACACTTCAGACACTAGACACAGACGACATTCCAGGACACAGAGCAAAGACACTGCAGACCCAAGAAACAGACACTGCAGACACAGACAGACACTGCCCCAGGACAACAACAGACACCTTCAGACACAGACGCCACTTCAGACACTAGACACAGACACTGCAGACACAGACACTGCCAGACACAGACACTTCAGACACAGACACTTCAGAGCACAGACACTTCAGACACAGACACTGCAGACACAATACAGGACACTGCAGACAGTACACAGACACTACAGACACAGACACTGCAGACACAGACACCTGACAGACAAAAGACATCTGCCAGACAATACCCAGACACTGCAGACAGACACAGACACTACAGACACCGACACATGCAGTACACAGGACACTACAATACAGACACTTCAGACACAGACACAGACACTGCAGACACAGACACTACGACACTGCCAGACACAGATCACATACAGAACAGACACAGACACTGCGGACACAGACACTCTACAGACACGACACATACAGACACAGACACTGCAGACACAGACACTTGTGCCAGACACTTCAGACACAGACACTGTCAGCACAGAACAACATACAGAGCACAGACACAGACACTACAGACACAGACACTACAGACACAGACACACAGACAAAGACACTGCCCAGACAAAGACACTGCAGACCACAGACATTTGATGGCAGACACAGACACTTACAGACACAGACACTAAAGACACAGACACTACAGACACAGACACTACAGACAAGACACTGGAGACACAGACACTGGAGGACACAGACACTGCCTTTGTTTTTTCGGAGACACAGACACTGGAGACCCCCTGCAGACACAGACAATGCCAGACACGACACGCAACAGACACAGACACTTAAGACACAGATTACACTACAGACACAATACAAGACACTACAGACACAGACAATACAGACACAGACACTGCCAGACACAGAACTGAAGCCACACAGACACAGACATCAGACACGGCATGACACAGAACTGCAGACACAGACACTCAGACACAGACACTGCAGACACAGATCACTGCAGACACAGACAACTTCAGACACAGCACACTTCAGACAAAGACACTTCAGACACAGACATCAGACACAGACACAGACACAGACCACTGCAGACACAGACAACTGCAGACATCAGACACTTCAGACACAGACACGCAGACACTAGACACTGCAGACACAGAACACCGCACAGACACAGACACTGCAGACACAGACACTGCCCCAGACACAGACACTTCAGACAACAGCACGTGCCAGACACAGACACTGCAGCAACAAGACACAGACACAGAACACAGACACTCGACCCCAGACACAGACACGCCCCCCAGACAACGGACACTGCCAGACACAGACACTTCAGACACAGAACTGTAGACACAGACACTACCGACACAGACACTACAGACACAGACACTTGCCCTACGACACAGACACTACAGCACAGACACTCAGACACAGCACATCTACAGACACCATTGACACTGCAGACACAGACACTGCAGACACAGCCACTTAACAGACATCAGACACTTCAATATCAGACACTTCAGACACAGACCAGGACACTGCAGACACAGACACAGACAGCCTGCAGACAAAGACAAGACACTGCAGCCACAGACAGACATGCCAGACACAGACAACACTTCAGATCACAGACAGACACTTCCAGACACAGCACAAAGACACGCAGACACAACACTTGAACGACACAGACATTCATGACACAGACACTTCAGACACAGACACTTCAGACGACAGACACTTGCCGGACACACACCTAAGACACTGCATGAACACACTACAGACACTGCCATGGACAGACACAGACACTTTACAGACCACCGACACTGCCCAGACCAGACACTTGCCCAGACACAGACACTGCAGACAGACACAGACACTGCCCCAGACAGACACAGACACTACAGACACAAGAACTGCCAGACACCAGACACTACAGACACAGACACTGCACAGACAAGACACTTAGAAACAGCACACAGACACTGCAGACATCGACACTAAAACACAGGCAGACACAGACACTACCAGACACCGACACAGACATGCCAGACAACGACACTACAGACAAGAGAACTACAGACACAGACACTGCAGACACAGACACTGCAACACCTTCATGACACATGAAACTTCAGACACAGACACTACAGTACACAGACACAGGACACTACTAGACACAGACACTACAGACACAGACACTACTAGCACACAGACATGCCAGAACAGACACTTGCAGACACAGACACTGCAGACACCAGACACTTCAGCACAGACACTACAGACACAGGACACTACAGACACCAGACACTACAGACACAGACACTGAGACACAGAATGCTGGAGACACAGACACTGGAGACAAGACACTGCGAGACACAGACACTGCAGACACAGACACTCAGAACATCAGACACCTGCAGACAACAAGAAAAGACACTTCAGACACAGACACTACAGACACTACAGACACTACAGACACAGACACTACAGACACAGACAAAGTGCAGACAAGACACTGCAGAAACAGTGGACACAGACACACCGACACCTGCAGACCAGACACTGCTCAGACACAGACACTGTCAGACACAGACACACTGCCAGACACAGCACACTGCAGCACACAGACCCTTCAGTCTACACAGACACCTTCAGACACAGACCACTTCAGACACAGAAACACTAGACAAGACACAGAAGACACAGACACGCCAGAACAGACACTGCAGACACAGACACTTCAGAAACAGACTACTGAAGACACAGACACTGCCAGACACAGACTGACGACACAGACACTGCCAGACACAGACCACTGAAGAACACCAGACACTTCAGACACAGAACTGCATGACACCAGACACTGCAGACCAGCACAGACACTAGACACAGACACTGCCAGACACAGACCACTTGACAAGACACAGACACTGAAGACACAGACCACTTCAGACACAGACAGCTGCCAGACACAGACGCACTTCAGACACAGACACTTGCAGACACAGCACACACTGCAGACACAGACACACTACTGCAGACACGGGTGTGGAGACATCACACTGCAGACACAGAACGACAGACACGACCCCACAGACACAAGACACTGCAGACACAGACACTCAGACACAGACACGCCCAGACACAGACACTGCCCAGACACAGACACTGCCACAGACACAGACACTGCAGACACAGACACATGCCAGCCACAGACACAGACACAGACACTTGCAGACACGAACCTACAGACACAACAACTGCAGACACAGACACTGCAGACACAGACACTATCAGCCACAGACACTGCAGACACAGACACTGCAGACACAGACACTGCAGACACAGACACTGCCAGACACAGACATTTCAGACACAGACACATGACACAGGACACATGCAAGACAAAGACTACAGACACAGACACTTCAGACACAGACACTTCAGACCACAGGACACTACAGACAAGACACAGACACTTCAGAACAGACACTGCAGACACAGACACTGCAGACACAGACACTGCAGACACGAAGACACTGCAGACACTGCCAGACACAGACACAGACACTGCAGACCCCCCCCCCCCCCCCCCCCTCTGACTAAAGACACACACACTGCTCTGCAAGACACAGACACAAGACACTGAAAGAACGACATACAGACACTGCAGACACCAGACACAGACAGCTGCAGACAACAAGACAGTACAGACACAGACACTGCAGACACCAGACACTTGCCAGACACAGGAAACTACAGACACAGGACACTCATGACACAGACACAGTAACACATGACAGACACAGACACAGACAATACAGACACATGCAGAAACACTGCCAGCACACTAACAGACACAGACACAGGACACTACAGACACAGACACAGACACTTCAGACACAGACAAGACACTAGCAGACACAACACTTCAGACATCAGACACTTCAGACACAGACACTTCAGACACAGACACTTCAACAAAGACATACAGACACACGAACACTCCAGACACAGACATACAGACACCAGACACTGCAGACACTCGGACACCGAGAGACACAGAACACTTCAAGAAACAGACCAGACACTCGCACGGACATCAGACATTTCTTACAGACACAGACCACACATACAGCACAGACAAGACACAGACAAGCGTGCCACAGACACAGACACCTACCAGACACAGACACTTCAGACAACAGACTGACACAGACACATGCCCAGACACAGACCAGACACTGGCAGACAGACACAGACAAGACACAGCCACACAGCACACTGCAGACACAGACATACAAGTACACAGGACACTACAGACACAGACACTGCAGACACAGACCACTGCCATAACACAGACACTTCAGACAGACACTTTCAGACACAGACACTACAGACACAGACACTACAGACACAGCCACATAGACACACAGCCACACACACACACACACACACACACAAACACACACGATATGCAGGCGCGAAATAAACTAATATATAAACCTAGTTCGTGCTTACATATCAACAGCCGCACCATCCTGAGACACAGGCCCAGGACAGACAGACAGATAGACCCCACCACAAAATAACCCCGGCAGACAGACAGCCCACAACTCGACAGAAAGACAAATATTTTTACCGACCCACGACAACAAAACACAGTAGCTCAGACAGATAGATAGACACAGACCTAATACATACAAACAGACAGACAGAACGCCAGAGTCAAACAGCCAGTGCAGGCAGGCAGACAGTACCCTTTCAGATGACAGACAACAAACACACAGACAGACAGACACGCCCAAAATATATCAATTAAAAAAAAATAATTGATACTTTCTAACTTGACGGAAATAATTGACCTAAAATAAATAAATAAATAAATAAAAAATTAAGAAGCCCATTTGTTGATCAACCCGAAATCAAGCCAACTCTAATTATTATAACGGGGCAGGTTACCAGAATCGCTTTGAATTGTCAAGCGACCCGAGCACGGTGCGAATAATTGAATTTTAGAACAGTGACCTTTTTTTTTTTGAACCGCCAGTCACCTCCCAAATGGTTCCCTTCCTGCTGCCTACGCAGGTGACGCGCGTCCAATGTCGTGCACATTGGAAGAACTGTGTGTGCGTTCAGGAGACGTTGAAGAGGACAACATGTGAGCGCTGTGCCGCTGGTTTCAAATTGTGTTGTGTTTGTTGCGCAGCCTCCTCCAGTGAATGTTTGCAAAAGGAAGTGAAAACGCCATCTAGTGCAAAACTTTAGGGGCCCTAAAATTTCCTTCCGGTAGCGCAGCTTATTCCTCGTACACGCATGATTATTCTGCAACTTCCGTCTTTTCCTTCTTTATTATGGATTAATTCTTCAGTCATTTTTTTTGAGTGGAAAAAATTTACTAAATACAATTTTCTCCTTTATGTGGTTTTTTCTTTTTTGCAAACTAACTCGGCTAAATTCACTGCTATCGTTAATGGACATTAAGACAAAGTTAATCTTTAAACTCTCCATGTCCTATCTCTTTTAAATCATCATCTAATTTCATTCTCCTCTACTCCACCTCTTGCCCCTATCACATCATCATCATATTCCTCCTTCTCCTCTCCGTCCTCTAATTTCCGTGATCCATAACATCTTCTCATTATCTCCACCGTTTGTCAGTTCTCCGACGACCTCACCGCAACCCCCTTGCACATTCACCGCTCCCTCATTCCCAGCCGACGGCAAGAACAAACGACGGCAACACCTACTACTTATTCAGTGCACGCAAACACATGCCCCACCACACGCACACATACGACAGGTTCTCACCACCACCACGACCACCACCACCACACCAAGCGACGTTGATTCCACACGTAGCTTAGCAGAATACTACTTGTGCTTACAAACAGAGGATTATGTAGCGATGTTCTGCTTGAGTTTTTGTCGTGTTCTGTATGGTTTTATAGGGCCCTCATATAGGTTAAAGAACGTGAAATTTACACGTCGGTGTGTGTGTCTGGACGTTTTATAATGAATCAGTTTTATGCGAATATATATTCATACAGTAAAAAAAATATAATATAATAAACCTAAATAAATAAATAAATCAACCATGAGGACTAAGAGTAAGCTTTTATGTATTTTATGCATTTGTATGTGATGTTGTATTTACCCGTCAAAAACACTTTCATGATTAGACCCCACAATAAACCAAATGCCCTTGCCGTTTAGAAGAAAAAAAACTTCAATATATCCGTAAACATAATGATAAAGAAACCCAAACAAATTACTTCTTTCTTTACCCTCTGAACGATCTCAGATTTTTATTTCTCTTTCGCCCAGCCAGTGAAGAGAAAGCACATGAAAAAAACCCAGTAATTATGCAAAGGGAAACATTTACATTCTGTTTCAACCCCGAAATGAAATTATTAACATGAACCTCAATAAGGGCACTTAGAATCTAATAGGTTAAGGAAAATTAGTTTCAAAATAAAAACAAACAGAATGCCAGAGCGGGAGCCGAGCTGAGTTTGTTGGTGCACTCTGCGTCATTATATATCTCTATCATTGCTAATATCATTGTATTCGTATGTGGCGTCGCCTCGCTTCTCTCTCTACTCTCCTACTCTCTCTACTCTCCTAATATTATATATATATATTATACTATATATTATACATAATATATATATATATATCATAATATATATCATATATTTATAATATATATATATATATCTTGTGGCGTCTGCCAGCCACAACCCTAGCACGACCCCAGACGCGTCGCCCTTCGCCTGACGTGACCTACCCAGCCCCGCCCGGGCCTCGTCTGCGGAACTACAATTTACTATAGAAAGGTCGCCACGCATCATTCTCCTACTGTCCAGTTATTGATTTATTATATAATAAACCATCGAGCCACTGTACTCCGCAATGCCTTATTCACCAATGCTAAACGCTACCATATCCTCCCATTACACAAAGATGAAATTTAACCTATATTTGTAAATAGTTAACCCTTCCTTTCCTGCCTGCCTCATCATCCTAGATTTCACATTAGTCCACGCACCTCCTCCATCCTTCTCCTGTTATTATGTAGGTCCCCATGTCCCCCCATCTCCTTACGCCCCTCACTCGCATACTCCTCTCTTCTTTCCCCACCTTCCCCTCCTCCTCTCTCCCTCATGCTTCCCCCTTTCCCTTCCTCCTCCTCCTCCTCCTCCGTGATAATATAATTGATAGTCAGCGTCTTATTACCGCCTGAAATTATTTTTCCTCCACACCAACTGATACCCCGTTCTTGACGCCATTCGTGTTAAACACCAGCAGAATAAGTTGTTTATGTCCCCCCTTGCTCCCCCCCTCCCCCTTGCTTAGCGCAGCACGTGCGATTGAGGATGTCGCAGGAGCAAGAAGAGGACGAGGCGAGGAGGAGAGAGGAGGAGGCATGGTTGCTCCGTTGAGTTGTCTGGCGCGTCAGACGTCCATGTTTCGTGTCTCGTCAGTGTGACGCTGGATGACAATTAGACCTGGAAATCTACTTACTGATCTGACTCTAACCACACAGTCTGTGCCTCGTGAATCGCTGACAATGCTGAATCGCAGAGGATCCTTCCCCCCCACACCAAGTTAGCTGGAATGGCAACACAAAGCATACAAGCACTTTTTGCCCAGTAACGACTAAAAGACTTGATTACCCAGTTTAAAGCCCAAGTGAAGAGTCACACAACATGAAGCTTGTTCACTCTTTGGAATTCACCCCAGAAGAAAGTAGTGACACTTTAAAAGAGGCGAGAACAAGTCATTGAAGTTAGGACGAAAAAGATGCCCACACACAGTACCTTAATGACTGAAAGAAATAGGAGTAAGAAAATATGCAAGATGAAGACCAATTATAACATCATTCTGCAAGAAAGAATAGAGAATTACTAGAAGACTATCAAGACGCAATAATCTTCGTTCTTCGATGGCCTCCTTGAAACAACCAACGAGACCCTGAGCGCAAGATAACACAAGACAGAAATTACTAAACTGCTTCGGCGACAAGACCTCGAGCCTAAGTCGACAGTTGAGCTCGAAAGGGCGACCACGAGGTGAAGCGCTATCTGTTTTAATAGGGCAAAAACGGAGACACAGCGCACCATAGTAGCTCGCTGTTTGCCTAAGTTTGAAGACCGACATGACTCGGCCACATACGCACCAACTCCATCGAAGCCTCAAAAAAACAATATATATTTTTTTTTTGAATGAAGAACTCTGTAAAGACCTTCGATGCCCAAGCAAAGGAAAGAGCCCAGTTACCCGAGCCTTCAAAAAGACACGAGTACTGAAGGTAAAATAGCCCCATATTAGCCATACTAAATTGATAGGCAAAGCGAAGGAGGGACCGCGGTCCAGCCCGAACATTGACTGGGACTGGCCCTACCCACGAACTTGACTGGCCTGCGTCGTGCTGGCCGGAGCTGAGGCTGCCCTGCGTGGTTTCAAAAAGCAATTGCCCCTGGGAGGACAAGTTGTTGGACACCTGCAGACCTTCTAATGCTCACTCGGTACGCGTGGCGATGCCTCCGGCTGCCGATGCTGCATGCTACTGTCCCCCCGGTGTTGCTGCCCCTACTGTCGACGACTGCTTGCTGAAGTGCACTACTGCCCGTCCATGGTGCTAGGTAGCCGATGTTGCTAATCTCGCATGTCTGTAGAAGTATTAGTGCTGGTGTTATCGCTCGCCAGGGCTGAGTGCTGACGACCCTGCCAGTGCTGGTGCGACGCTGTACAGTGTTTTTAACTGCACCGTGCTGGAGGGGTACTCGGTGCTGGGTGCCCGACCTTTTTTTTTTTTTTTACTCGAAAAAAACCAACGCCCACCCACTGCGTCAAAGTATATGAAAGGAATCAGGAACAAACAGCACGATGGCTATATTGTAACGCCCACCCTGAATTACGTCCTTCTGCCTAACCATTATCGCTAGCGAGCTTGTTGTTGGTACTGCTTAAGTGTTCTCAGTCGCGTATTAAAAATCAAAGATTAAATTAAAGACAGTCGTGTTTATTAATAAGAACACTTTAGGCTATGGCCACCGATGGTAATCGCTCGCGTAGCGTGCCCTAATTACCAAGTTTTAAGATGAGCATGTAGCTACTTTAGCGACTAACAGTCGTTTATCGCTAACGTAACGACAACACGACGGGTAGAATACTACTCCACTTCGAAGAACTAATTACACCTGTACGACTAAGTTGCCTACCACCTGTCTCCTTCCACTCATCCCTATTTCAATCACCAACAAACCTAAATTTCAATATCTCGTCATTTTGTCGAAACACCATAATTGTCTAAATGATATAGCAACAACTTGCTACACTATCAAAGGTTATAAACTAGAACCAATCAACAGAGATAATCATTATGGTGCGGACCCCCCCAGGAGAGCATATGTTGTTATGTACATAAAAATCACATTTCCATGCATGTTTTGAAATGTATATCTGTAATGTATTGATTATATTGCAAACTTCATTTGTTGTTATGAAGACATTTCTTACCAAGAAACACCAATATTGTAGGAGTTGTTTATAGCTACGCCTCACTCGAGTATTCCTTGTTTATTGAACCTCTTGATGAATCATGCTTCCAAGCCTGATTAACTTCCAACCAGGAAACTGACCATATCCCCCTTATTGAGGTGATTCAAACTTAATTATGTAAGCAATACTGATAATAATTCCAACAGCCACATAGCATATATCTCTCACCAGCTACGGGCCTTTAATACCTTGCATTAATAAACCAACAAGACCTTTTTTTTTTTTTGCGTGTAAATAAAAAGACCCGGTGCAACCAAGACTATAGATCTCATACTTGACAAATCAACGTCAGAATCATGTATTTCTCAAAATGGTATTCTTTCAACCTGACTGTCAGTGCACAGTCTCTCCCATTCCATACAGTTACAAGGACAACACAGGCAAAACGATACTGATCCTCTGCCTTTACTCTACAGACCATATAACAACATAGTGATGACCATCTATGTTGAAATCTGCAAAGCGATAGGATAGACTCCATTAACACGATCAGATGACCCTGCACTGATTTAGCTCAATAGCAACGCAATTTATAGGCGACTGTAAAGAAGAATGTAGTCCTTTAAAACTATCAAATAATGCCTAAAAGGATAGTAATAAACCATGATTCACCCAAGATTATTGGAAGCTTAAAAGGAAATTCCACCAAAAGTTATACAGAAGTATTACAAAAACCTATAACAATGAGGACAACACAATATCCGAGCAGATCAGAAATAGGCGATCAACAACATCGTTTCGAAAGAGGAACTAAACAACAACATAAAAAGAAAATTTGCCCCTAACCCCCCTTTACGGCCATGTAAGGTAATGGGTAAACAAATATGGAACAGTAATTACATGACAAGTAATCAATAAACAAGACGAACATTCTAAAAATTGCAACGAATATTACCGCTACAACAACACCAAAGTTAATGATCCACGTACGATTCGTAATCATTATGAACCACTCAATACTCACTAACTAGTCGCTTTGACAACTGATATTGTTACCAAGTCAAATGATCATTCATAAGTCTTTTCGACTATCCGCATCTTTTCTCAAATAACACTTATCCAGACTGTCAACTCCTCAAATACACCCCAGAAGAAATTACAGAGATCCTCAAAATTAAATTCATTAAAAGATTCTGCCTCACGGTTTTGACCAATATCCAGTGTTTTTTTTTAAAAATAATCAAGGGAAAACAGTTTCACTTTACCACCTATCTTATCAAATAACATAAATAATCTTTCCCAAAATCAGGCGTATCTATTTCCACAATGACATGAAAACGCGCCCAAAATCATACCATCACCATAACGGACGGTAGACAGCGATATCTCCAATTATCGACTACTGATCTCGCACTACTTCTCTTTATCTAAATTTGATGTGAAAGCGGCAATGATAACAGGCATAGCTTGAATTCTAATCCCAATGTGTAATAACTGATTGCCAGTTTGGTTCCGCATACCAACTATCTCGCAAAACATGCCTTTCAACTAACCTACATTGACCTAATTCTTATTATGTAATCTTGTGCAAGGAAAAATTGCTAGTAAGTGTATTGTTTAGACTCTACACCAAATAAATCGCCTTTTGACATCGTATAGATCATGTAAATCAATGGCTTATGGTCAATTATATCACTATGCCCGCTATAAGGGCTGGAATTATCCTAATGACTGGATAAAAGCTATTTCACATGTAACAGACGACAATACACAGTCATAGATAATGCTCAACTCTAACTACTCAACAAGTACTAATGCGTGCTCAGTGCCACAGGCTCAACACGTTGCGACCATTACTCTTTTTGCGTGTCATACTATAATGAATAACGTAATTCATAACATTTAATATAATTTCACGCTCTTCGCAGATGACACAACCTATCTCATTTTGGATACGAGTAGAAAAACTTGTAACAAGAACTTTAAATAACGAGTTAAATAATGTTTCAACCGGTCTTCTCCTGCAATAGTTATCACTATATTATAGAGGAAAACTAATACCTACATATTCACGCTGCCGCCAAGAAAAGAGTAATGAAATTGCTGAAATGAAAGAATATGTGTAATAATTCAATTACAATCAACGTAACTCCATTCACATATCTAGGTATGAAAATAGATTTGGGCGTTGAGTCAATTAAACATGAACGTTCATAATAAATCAATAGTCAATAGGTAACATTAGCAAAATCACTTGGACTACTACACAAATAATATACCTGCTTCAACTACGACACACTATTACTCCCTATACTACCACCTGTGTTTTACCCTCATATTTACTCAGTACTGCAATAGACCTGGTCTGGCAATGGCCGAAACATAACTTCAATTAAACCTTTTAGTACTAATACAAAAAAGAATTAACGCCCAAATTAGGTCATATTATGTCTATTATTAGCACACACATTAACCCAATATTTAAATTCACTACAACTCATTCTGGAAACAAATTAATGAAGGCTTTATAAAGTTGATGTGTTTGAAATTATACATGAGCACTACAACAAGATCACCAATCTTGCTTCAGCTAAAAACAGCTCTGATTCACAACATAAAACACTAGGAACAGGACGCAATCTCAGACCCGCCTTTCCCTGACCTAGAAGCATGCAGAAGAGATTTGTACCTACTACGGTTAGGGAGTATAATGAACTTCCTGACTACTCAAAATATTACTAATTAAAAAAAGAATACATTTAAGATCAGTACAAAAAAACATCTAAAATCAATTTTCTATTGAATGCGTAAACATGTTTAAGTATACTTGCCGTGTAACTAGGTACGCAAACGTTGAGATAACCGTAAACAAGTATTGACGGTGTCTGCGTATTGAAACTGGACTCACTCGCATTTTGGTGTTTGTGAACCTGTTTTAGTCTTAACAGGCAATTAAATTCCAAGGTATTTTGTGTCCCATACATTATCTTTATTCGTAAACAAATTATATATGTTGAATAGTTAGTTTAATATTTGTGTTTGGTTATATATGGTGACTGTTGTCTTGTAATATGATTGAAATCAAGTATGGGACTGAATTTGTGACCGTTATTGTTATTGTGGTTTTAGTGCGTGTGATTACCTTTGTATGTCCCGTGGCTAATGCCTAAGGGGAGGTTGACTAGTAGTGTTTATTAATTACAAAGTGTCTGGTTATATGTTTGGTGTTTAGGGATGGTGGGTTTTGGTGTTTTGTTACGTTAATGTTCATTTCTGTTTTTGACATTAACTATATTTGCTGTTGGGGTCCTGTGTGCTAATTTGTGTGTGTGTGGTAAGTGGGGTTGGTTAAGTGTGGTGTTGGTTAAGTGTGGTGTGGTTAAGGTGTGGTTCATGTGGCTAAGGTGGTGTTTGGGTGTGATGTGTGACAACTTATTATTGTAATGTTCCTATACGATGTTTGATGTAAGGTGTTTGACTTTTTGTTATATAATATTATTTTAGTTATGTGCACGTTTAGATAATTAGGGTGCGTGGCTTTGTTAGGCACCTGGTGCGTGTGTGTTTATTTCATTATATAATATAAGATTTTCATTAACAGTTATATCCTATTCTTTCTTGCTTATATTACTTGTAGGCAACAACTGAATATTTTACTTACGGGCCTGTCAAAAATGCTTGCATTTCACGGTCCAGCAGATAATCATTCTGTACTATAAATTATATATGTAAACTACTTTGGGCAATAACTCTGTTGAATTTGAATTTTGAATTTTGAATTTGACTGTGAGAGAGGATATATATATTATAGTATAATATATATATATATTATATGTGTATATATATATATATATATATATGAGGGTGGGGTGGGGTTTTGTTATGGTG
>JAPQNM010000012.1:11281420-11296851 GCA_029783475.1 Metacarcinus magister | reverse complement strand
CATGGGTCAGGTGATATACAAGCCTGCGCCTCCTCACCTTATCAGAGAATTTCCCCCTCTGTCCCAGGGGACGTCTCAGCCACCCTCACACCTGACTTCAAACCAGCCGGTATCCCAAGAGACCTCACCGAGTAACAGCGAGCGTCTCTCACCACCACCCCCACCCCCCACCACCCCTGGACTCGCCCCCACCCTTCTCATCCACCACCACAAAGGCCACAGGCTGCTCCACAACATGGCGCCCCTCCAGCTGCTACGGAAAAGCAGCCAGTAAATCAGCCAATCGAAACAGACAGCGACGCAACAACAAAAATACTGAGGGAGATGGAGGTCTTACGTCAGGAAGTGAAAACAATAAGAGACGAACAGAAAAGAATGCAGAAGGAAAGTCAGGACCAACAAACAAGAATGGAGAAGGAGAATCAGGAATTAAAAACCATGTATGCAACTCAACAGGAAATTCAAAACAACAATAATAACGGAATTCGCTTCAGTAAAGGAACTACTGATTCAAATTGTGGCGGACAACAAAGACACACACAGGGACAATGGAATGAAGATGGAGACAGACACTGCCCCCCCACCCCATCAACTACAGGACAGCGGCCCCGACCTGACTCTCACAGCCACGGTGACGGACAACAAAATGATGACCGAGCAGCCTACTCCCTCCCCACACTGACCCACTTAGGCCAGCCAGCAGGGATAATTGTACAAGACCAGGCCGCCACTCTCCCGAAGCATGTTTATCCCGTGAGCCAGCATGTCACGCGGCATCCATCCAGCCAACCTCTGCCATCTGTCACCCAATGATCCGTGATACCCAAGCACCAGCACCTTGGAACACTACCTCAGAGACTGTCAAACAGTGAATAAAATACGCGTGCAGTGTGTAGTGGCCAATCCCACCCTTACAGACCTAGCCAAACACTTTTTAAATGTCCTCCCAAAAACACTAAGTAACTTTCCCAGTTTTGCGATGTAACTAAATAAAACCCATATATAATACATGTACCCATAATCATATATATATATATAATATTAATATTACTCTAACTATTCTAAGTGATGAGACATGCCTTTATTAGGCAATACATGTCTCTTTCACATGTATGATGTATTCATATTGTGAATAAAAGTTATGAATCTGAATGTTAATATGCATCTGAGGCTGTAGCAGTAATAAGCCTCACACGTTCTCAACATATTCAAGAGAGAACTTAATCATTCGAGGCGTCACTATAAAAATTCTAAAACCTACACCAAATAACAGGCGAGGCAAGTCCATCTGTGCCTCCATATGCCTACTGGTGCCAATGGTTAATGATATAGAAACACACGGGTCAGTGGTTAACACCTTTGCCTGCTAACCGGCAAGGCGTTGGTTTGAATCCCGCTCAGATCGCTAAGGATTTTTCACTGATTGGGAGTGGTTACTGTCCCCTTTGAGCAAGGGGATGAGGTGTGTGTGATGTGTGAGAGGTCTCAACCTTACCCATAGATCTGTCTCTATGAGCTCTGAGCTCCTTCGGGGAGGGTGATGGCTGACGATCACGAGTCCAGCACGTGATCCTCCAGACCATGGTGAATAACACACATACACACACACATGCATGCACGCACACAGACTTGGGATTATGGATTACAGATAATTTCTCACTTAAGAAACTTA
Source organism: Metacarcinus magister (assembly GCA_029783475.1). Lineage (NCBI taxonomy): Eukaryota > Metazoa > Arthropoda > Malacostraca > Decapoda > Cancridae > Metacarcinus > Metacarcinus magister. The sequence goes on along the minus strand of JAPQNM010000012.1, from coordinate 11,295,179 downwards.
TTAATAAAATCACTGGAAATACATATAAGCTGCTGAGAAATATAAGAATGGCATTTAAATATGTAGATGAAGAGATGATTAAGAAATTGATAACATCATTGATTCAACCAAAGTTAGAATATGTGGCAGTGATTTAGTCACCACATGAAAAAAAGGACCAATCGATCGTATACCAAAGTTATATTTTAATGGGATAAATAAGGATGTGTTCCAGAATCATTTATAATACCCTTAGCACCCCCCCATACTACATTAAAAATACGTAAATAGTCATAATAAGACAGAGGAGTAGGCAGTAGACACCTGCCGCCCGGTGGAATACTCCAGGAGAGGTACTTACGAGGATATAGGCCGTGCTACAGACTGAGTGATTCCCCGTGTCCTCTCTTCCCGGTTTCCTTAGTGTCTCATTTACACAAGAGAGCAGCTGCAGCCTGCCCTCTAAAGACAACTTCTTCTACTACCTACATAACATTACTACACCCTACACTTTTACACTTCAAATCAAATTTTAAAATGGCTTCACCACACCCAGCCTCGGAGTCCCCATCTGGGGAGGGGACCACAAATGTCCCCAGGTCGGACTGCCCCTCTGCTGACGACCTCGGGTGTCTTGACACTTCCTCTAACACTTTTACTCTCGATTTCTGCAACATTCGTGGCCTTAGATCTAATTTCCAATCTGTGGAACACCATCTCTCCTCCACTAAACCTCATCTTCTCTTTCTAACTGAAACACAGTTGTCTGGGACTACTGACAGCAGTCCCTTCTCTGTTCCATCCTACTTTCTCTATCCTCACTTTCAATCCAAAGCTGGCTGTTGCGCATATGTGCGTAACGACATTACTTGCTCTCGTGCCCACAATCTTGAATCTTCAGAATTTTCTACCATCTGGCTAAGACTTCAATGTCACTCTCTAACTAAATTCATCTGTGCTGTATATCTCTCACCTAATTCCTCTGACTATGTAAAATTCTTTGACTATTTGACTTCCAAAGTGGAGTACATCCTATCTCACTATCTTTATGCTGAGATCTCCATTTTAGGGGATTTCAATGTTTACCACCAGCTTTGGCTTTCATCCTCTTTCACTGACCAACCTGGTGAACAAACCTTCAACTTTGCTTTCCTTCATGACCTAGAGCAGCTAGTGCAGCTCCCTACCCGTATCCCTGACCGCCTTGGAGACACGCCCAACATTCTTGATCTTTTCCTAACCTCCAACCCTTCAGCTTACTCTGTTAAACTTTCCTCTCTGTTGGGCTCCTCTGATCACAATCTTATTTTCGTTACCTGTCCATCACTCCAGTGCAGCCTCAGGTCCCGCCTAAGTGGAGGTGCTTCTGGCATTTCAACTCTGCTAAGTGGGAGAACCTGAGGCAGTACTATTCTGATTTTCCTTGGGATGATTATTGCTTCCTTGTCAGAGATCCTTCTCTTTGTGCCGAACTCATAACAGGTGATTATCTCTGGCATGAAGCTATACATTCCTCATACTTTCTCTAATACTAAAGCTAAAAAGCCCAGATTTAACTCTGCTTGTTCTCTAACAATTTTACTTCTTCATCTTTCCCTCCTTTATTTCAACCAGATGGCCCCACAGCTGTCTCTTCTTTCTCTAAAGCTGAACTCTTCGCTCAAACCTTTGTTACCAACTCTACTTTGGATGATACTGGGCATATTCCTCCTACTCCTCCACCCTCTGACTACTTCATCCCTAAAATTAAAATTCTTTATTATGATGTTTTCCAGGCCCTCTCTGGCCTTGATTCTCGGAAGGCTTACAGTCCGGATGGAGTCCCTCCTGTTGTTCTCAAAAACTGTGCTTCCGAACTCGCTCACTGCCTGGTCAAACTCTTTCGTCTGTGTGTCTCTACTTCTACCTATCCTTCTTGCTGGAAGTTTGCTCACGTTCAACCTGTCCCTAAAAAAGGTGACCGCTCCAATCCTTCTAACTACCGCCCTATAGCTTTGATTTCCTGCCTTTCTAAAGCCTATGAGTCTGTCCTTAACAAGAAGATAATGAGGCATCTATCAGCTCACAACCTTCTCTCTGATTACCAGTATGGTTTCCGTAAAGGCCGATCTACTGGTGATCTTCTTGCTTTCCTAACTAAATCTTGGGCATCCTCTTTTAGGGACTTCGGTGAAACCTTTGCTGTCGGCTTTGACATATCGAAAGCCTTAGATAGAGTTTGGCATAAATCTTTAATTTCTAAACTACCCTCCTACGGATTCTATCCTCTCTGTACCTTCATCTCTAGTTTCTTTCCGACCGTTCTGTTGCTGCTGTAGTGGACGGTCACTGTTCTTCTCCTAAAACTATCAACAGTGGTGTTCCTCAGGGTTCTGTCCTATCACCCACTCTCTATTATTCATCAATGATCTCCTAAATCTGACTCAATGCCCTATCCACTCCTATGCTGATGACACCACCCTGCATTTTTCAACGTCGTACAACAGACGCCCAACCCAACAAGAATTAAATGACTCAAGGCGAGATGCTATAGGACGCCTAACTTCTGATCTTTCACTAGTTTCTGATTGGGGCAGAGCAAATCTGGTTTTGTTCAATGCCTCAAAAACTCAATTTCTACAACTATCTACTCGACATAACCTTCCAGATAAATATCCCCTCTTCTTCAATGACACTCAACTTCCCCTCTCCTCCACATTAAACACACTCGGTCTATCCTTTACTAAAAATCTAAACTGGCAATTTCATATCTCTACTCTTGCTAAATCAGCTTCCAAGAAGTTAGGTGTCCTATGGCGTCTGCGTCCATTTTTCTCTCCCTCTCAGCTGCTTGCTCTGTACAGGGGCCTTATCCGCCCATATATGGAGTATGGCTGTCATGTCTGGGGGGGTTCAACTCATACAGCATTATTAAACAGGGTGGAGTCTAAAGCTTTTCGCCTAATCAACTTTCCTCCTCTAACTGACTGTCTTGATTCTTTAAGTCACCGACGCAATGTTGCATCTTTATCTATCTTCTACCGCTATTTTCATGCTGACTGCTTTTCTGAACTTGTTAACTGCATGCCTCTCCCCCTCCCGCGGCCTTGCTGCACAAGATTTTCTACTTCTTCTCATCCCTATTCTGTCCATCTTCCTAATGCAAGAGTTAACCAGTATCTTCACTCTTTCATCCCTTACACTGGTAAACTCTGGAACTCTCTTCCTTTGTTTGTTTTTCCACCTGCCTATGACTTAAACTCTTTCAAAAGAGGAGTGTCATGACACCTCTAATGTTAAATGAAATCCACCCCTTGCTTTTATTCTCCTACTGTCCTCTTTACAGGGTCTGGCGATAAGCGGGAATTTTTTTTTATGTTTTTGTTTTCCCTTGGCCGGTGCCCTTTTGATGTTAAAAAAAAATAAATAAGTGAATTTCATCAATTATATGTACTGTAGTGCTGAGTTACATCAAAATGATCCTTTCTAAGACTGGAGGATGATGTGGCAATGTTCCCTCCGAGTCAAAGGAACATCGTTGACCACTAATCTGTCACTCATCATCATCATCATCATCATCGATGAATAGGGAGGCTGGTGCTGACATGGTAGGAGTGGATGGGCCAACGGAGGTTGAAAGAGTAGGAAATTGTTGTTTACTTGGCCAACCTTTTTTGCATCAAACATTTCCTTGTATAACTACAATTTCATGTGGTCTTGTCCCATTTCTGGCTGGATTAGGGTTGTGTTCCTTTAGCAATTACATGCCCTCCTCAATATTGCCAAAGACCTTCCTGAGATTATTTATTGTTAGACTCCTTTGTAGTTCTGTTTCAACCTCTTCTGCATTCTCGTATGTTTCTGTTTTAGTTGCATTAGCTTGACATTACGTAGGACTGCACAGTGCTTGAATTGCTCAAACCAGCCATTGCTTGCAGTAATTTGGTTCCCCTCCTTCATTGCATAACCCTTCTTCTGTTGATCTTCATAAAAAGAGAGGGCCATTATATATAGTTATAAGAATGTAGCTACCAGGACAGACCTTTGAGGCACACTATTATATTGATCACAAAATATCATAAACTGATGCATCGTATAATGCAGGAGTAGTGTACACTGATAATCATTTTGAGATTACTACTGATGACTAAACCAAAGTCTTTTTCCTGTTTGACATCGAGCTGGTGATCATGCATTTTATATTTAAAAATTTAGATTTTTGTCACCAATATTAATTACCATATATTTATCTTTTAAAAGTTCTTAACCATTTATCACTCCACTCAATTAGTTAGTTTAGGTACTCTTGTATTTTATCGCAGTCGAAAGCATATTGCTTTGCATAAAGTTTTGTATTATACACGTTTTGCTATTTTTTTTACAGAAAATTGCTTTCTAAATAATTTATATAAGAGTTTGGCTACCAGGACAGACTCTTGAAGCACATTATTATAGATTTGTGAATGATAAAATGATACACCAAACAGGAGTCAGTAAATTAAAGATCAATGCAGTGGTTAGAAAGCAAAGGAACAAATAGAAATTATGAATGGATGTTTCCAAAATGTTTTTACAGTGGTAAGAGATATTAAGGAAAAAGAGGAAAATCCCAGAGAAACAGTATTGAGTAACATACAAGTGGATGCACAAGAAGTAAAAGAAAAATTGTTGGAAAATCAGGATGTACTTAAGACCCCTGGCCATGATGGAGTTTCAAATTGGATAATGAGGGAATGTAAAGGTTAATTATCAAACAAGACAAAAACTGATTACGAGCTTACTAGAGGAGACGAAATACCCCTTGAGTGAAAAACTTCTAATATAGTTCTAGTATACAAAGGCACAAAGGAGGAAACAAAGAAAAACCAGTGAACTATAGATTACTGTCTGACTATTGTGATAGCAAAACTATGAGAAACCATAAACAAAGATGTATGGTTTAAATACTTGAATAAGGTAAATGTCATCACAGAGAGACAATTTGGATTTAGAGAAGGAAGATTGTATGCCATAAATCTGCTTATTTTAATGTGAGAGCAATTGATACATTACAAGAAAGGGGAGGCTAGCTTTATTGTGTATATCTAGATAGAAAAAGAACTTTTGATAAAGTATCACATAAGTATCATATAGCTGGACTGAAGAGTTACATTTTGAAGTAGATGAAGGACTAATAGGCGAGTCCAACATCTTCCCGCAAAGCAAAATTGCCAAATGGAGATCCCCTAATTTTCGCTCGGGGTGTGAACGAGCCTCAAAAATACGCACACTTCTATGGTGTTATACTTCTATTCAACACACTGTCATACCTTGCTATGTTCTTTATCATATTGGTTGGTGATTTCTTAACACATTTTAACTAGATTTCATCTGTATATTGATGCATTTTTTTTTTTAATATTGAATTTATTCTTGTTTTGCTTAAAGCCCAATTACAGTAATATACCAGCACGATATGTGGAAAAAGAAAGCTGGTTGCCTTCTTTGTAGGTTACTATATGATACAAGAAATATTGCAGCAGTTACAAATGCTTGTATTTTACAATATCAGATAAATAATACATATCGTGTTGAGGCCATCCTGCAGCCAGACGAAAGACTATGGTGGTGCTGTAAACTGTAAACATTGATGTAAAACTTGCTCATGTCCATTGTCGATTTCTTATGGGCCGCATAGATGTTAGTAGAGGCTAATCTTGGGCTATTCCTACGAAAATAACCTTTGTTTACTTTGCCGGAATGTTATCGTACTTGTCCTTGGACGGAGCGTGTTCACACTTTCGTTACATTTTGTGAGAAATTAGGGGATCTCGAGTTGGCAATATAGATTCCCGGCGGTATGTTGGAGTTGCTTATTAAGGATAGACAAATGAAGACTGTGATGAGGGATCAAATGTCAAAGTGGTCTAAAATAACTGGAGTAGTAGTGCAGGGACAGATAAACAATATTTTAATAATTATTGGAAGCAGGTAATTAGAACAATTGTTTCAGCCTTAATAATATTTTGTAGGAACTCCTCTTTCAATATGATGCACAACTTACCAACTTCATTTGTCTTGTCTCTCGGCAGGACTCCACCAGATTCTCCCATAAGGAAAAAAAAACGATTGGACTCCAGCATCTCAGAGTCCCTTTGCCATACCTTTCCTCTTAGACAATCCTTCCAGTCCTCCACCACTAAACAGGCTGCCCATCCATCCCCACAACCCCATGCTTCAAAGCATGTCAAGTCTCCACAACCCTCAACTTCCAGGAAAACCATCCATCCCTCCACTTCAAGGCAGCCCCTTCATCCCTCCCCCAATAATCCTTCCATCTCCAAGCAGCCTCTCCATCCCTCCTCTCCAAAACCCACCACTACTACAGGGTCCCAGCAGCACTCTTCCCGCTCTCCAATCTCAAGACACTATAGTGACTTGGAAGATTTACAAGAGGTAAGGCACATAATTAGCAGTCACATAGAATCACACAATGTGAATACATAATTTGTATTCTTTAGGTAACAATGGCAGCTAATTGATGAGAGAGAGAGAGAGAGAGAGAGAGAGAGAGAGAGAGAGAGAGAGAGAGAGAGAGAGAGAGAGAGAGAGAGAGAGAGAGAGAGAGAGAGCGAGAGCGAGAGCGAGAGAGAGAGAGAGAGAGAGAGAGAGAGAGAGAGTAATAATAATAATTTTTAATAATAATTTTATTTCCACTGACAGTGGTTATTCTTAATACATTGAAGAATGCTTTAAAATAAAAAAAAGAGAACAAAGTGTCCATGAAGACCATTATTAAAGAGAGAGAGAGAGAGAGAGAGAGAGAGAGAGAGAGAGAGAGAGAGAGAGAGAGAGAGAGAGAGAGAGAGAGAGAGAGAGAAAGAGAGAGAGAGAGAGAGAGAGAGAGAGAGAGAGAGAGAGAGAGAGAGAGAGAGAGAGAGAGAGAGAGAGAGAGAGAGAGAGAGAGAGAGAGAGAGAGCTCTTGTTAACCCTAGCAAATCTATATGGTATATAGTTACCTAGTTCAGGGGATTATTTAATCACCATTTTGAAGCAAATGGTTAAAGACCATTTTTGTCTTAGAATGTAAAGTTAAATGTTAAATGTTAGATGTAAAGTAAGTTCTCAAATTTTTGAAATTACCTCCAGGGACATCCTACATGTTTGCATGTTTATGGCATTGTGTTACAAAAGGATAATGTACAACAGCTTTCTTGTGTAGTAGTTTATTATTATATAGCAGGGGTGGCCAAACCATGGCTCGTGCTAAAATTTTACAGAATTTGAATATTCTAGAAATTTTGACCTGAATCCAGAGCAAGAAATGTGTGTCGATATAAAAGACGCTATTCTGCATTTTTTTTCTTTATATGTTCATGCCTGTATTTCTAAAATTTTCGTAATCTCTTACAAAACGTATGTGCAAATTTTGTCACCTCTCAGGAAAATATATAATCTATGCTAGTTGATTAATTAGAATGAATTAAACAAAAATGCCCTACAATTTACTTCTCAGCTCAAGCCTGGGAATAATCAAATCTCTATCAGCGCTGATACGGTCATGTCTGACGCATCCCAAACGTACCTCCCCAGACAACTCAAATCTCACACAAGTAAGTGTTAACTCAGATGATCTGTAGTGTCTGATGTCTTGTTTCTTCAAGGGTTAACATTACATTGGAAAGTTTTTTTTAACCACAGGCCCTGTTGTGGACGCACTGTGTAGGGCTGGGTGCCCCTCTCTTCTCTTCTAGGGGCCTAGGTGCTAAGTGAGAGGAGTGTAGGTATCATGTCTCAGCTACTCCACTTTAAGGGAGATGACAGCCTGGTATATAGATAGTAAAGCTTTTAAATACATAAATGTAGTCTTATATCATATTGAGAAGTGAGGTCAAAGTACATTAAATATTCATAATTCTTTCCTAAATTAAGTCCTTTACCCTAATTTTTACTTATTCCAGAAATGATGTCTGTTACTCCAATCTTTACTCATACCAGGAATTATATTTCCTTATAATAATGGTACATTAATTACTCATACGAAGCAAATTTGCTTTCAATAGCATTGACTTTGATATTAACACTATAAGAGTACTCGGCATTGCCCGGGAAGACACAAAGGAGGTCCCACTGAGTACCTCCTCCAAATTTCAGCTCGATCCGACCACATGTAGATAGGCATAGCCCGTGAACATGACAGAAACCGGCGTTGCCCAGGGGGGGGGGAAGAGACTAGTGGAAGACACAAAGGGGGTCCCACTGAGTACCCACTCCAAGTTTCAGCTCAATCCAACCACATTTAGATAGGTTTTGTAGGATATTTACATGTATTCTATGTTAAGTATTATTATGTATTCGTTGCCCCTTTGTATTACGGTAGTGTTATTTACTACCCGGCAACTCAAGCTCCCTGTCCGTGTATTTCCCGCGCTGCCCCAGCAGCGTCAGTCCGCCCGGCTACTTTGTACAGCGACCTCCTTCTCGTTACTTCTTGTCTCAGTAAGGGATCTACAGTTTACCCGAGCCTGTCCTTCAACCCCCACTACGTTAAGAATTGGCTCCTGAACGTGGCGCTGAGAAGGCTTTGTTTCTACAAGATACAGGAGTGTGGAAGAGTTTGCTGCTGGTGTGGCGGGTAAAAGTGACGACCGTAACTTTTAGGTAAAAGTGACGACCATCTCAAAAGTGGCGACATCGCTTCTGCGCATGCGCTGGGAGTAGAAATGTCGTACTGCTGTCGGCAGAATGTTGAGATGATGGTGGTCGGTCATCACTACAGTCGCTCGCTGAACGCGATAAAATGAGGAGTCTGTCATTAATAAAGTGCAAATATGCATGCACTATTTCATTTGATATATATATATATATATATATATATATATATATATATATATATTTATATATATATATATATTTATATATATATATATATATATATATATATATATATATATATATATATATATATATATATATATATATAGTTACGTATCTCGGAGGCCGACAAGTTTCAGCCTGATAGCGGGGAGAGCGAAACAGTCCGACAGACAGGGGAGGGCGGAGTGGGACAGAGGCGAGGGAGAAAGACGGAGAGAGTGAGGCTAGCAGTCACTGCAATGTTTGAGTCATGCGGCTGGCAGCGCAGAAGGTTCCAGCGCATGCGCAGAAGTGATGTCGCCACTTCTGAGACGGTCGTCACTTTTACCCACCACACCTGTCGGCCCCTCCAGGACTCACGCCACCCTTCCCGTGCATCCTAAGGTAAACAGGGCTTGTTTTCAGTGCAGTGCAGTGTTTTAGTGTGGTATTTTGGGCGTGGTAGAGTAGTGCCTGTTATTTTGTGTATACAAGCAAGTGTGTAACACATTGGGCATCGTTTCGCTTCGCATCCGGGAAAAGCGAGCGGCACACACCCACTCATCAAGAGAGTCGCACAGACGCTGTCCATTAGAGCCGCATTTTTGTCGTACACGCGCGGGATTGGATTTCGAAGACCGTTTTGGGGCCGTTTTGGGCCGATCGGTGGCCACCACAAAAACACCTTTTCTTGACTTGGTGCCGAAATATTATTATCTGGCTTACAAACTTTCCTAAAAACTTTATTAAAAGTAAAACATAGCTACTGTACATTTATTTGAAATTATTTGGCGACATTAATTTCCTTTTTGTTATGGTTGCCGAAATTAATGTCAGCGCCGAAAATAATCCTACACAGTACATAACCAAAACTGAGCTGCATAATCTAGGTGGAGTCTAACTAGCGCTAAATACAATCTCAGAATGACCTCAGAACTTCTATTTGTCACATAACTACAAAAAAAATCCCAATATCTTTCTATTTATCCATGTCTAACTATAATACACTGTTCCCTGGGGCGCAAGTCACTGCTTACTTGAGCTCCCAAAAGTCCCTCTCACTATTTGACCTTCCTAAAGTAGTCATTTAATGTGTAGTCTACAGACCTATTACCGGTAAAGGTTGGTAAGACGACCTATTCGATATCTCCTTACCCATGACTAATGACTTTAGTTTTTGCTTTAGGTTCAGGCTCCCAAGTATGAATGTGTGTACATGATGCGTGACTGAAATTGTATGAAAGTATATTGTCATTTCCATGTATAAAAATATAAAATTAATAAAAAATAAATAAATAATTAAATAAAATAAAATAAACAGATATATAAATAAATAAACAAATAAAAAATAAATAAATTAAAATTAATAAAATAAACACAAAAAATATATATTTAAATTTAAACTTAAATGGCCTAATAGCCTATGCCATGGCTGATGTCAAAAAAAAAAAAAAAAATAAATAAATAAAAAATCCCACAGGGATCCGCGCCCAGATCCCAGTGTGTGTGTGCTGTGTTGCGTCCGTGTGCCCCCTAACTTGGGGGGCATGGCGGCCTCACGCACACACTCCCGATACTCTGCTATTTTTTTTTCTCCACGAGCATTGCTCACATTTCTGGGGTGGTGTTGACTGCCCAGAGTCCGCTATCACCACACGACGTCACCTACTTTTCACGAAAAACTCCGACGAGCTCTATTGTTAGCCCGTGTGTCCCCTTCGGGGGACACGATAGACACTGAACTGAACTGAACTGGCTCCCACAGCTCAGTCGAGTCAAAGCTGTTTAAAGAGGGGTGACCCGTGCCAGTCTGCTCCACATATGTATGTTAATAAAACTTGAGTAATTATCAGCATAATTATAACTCCTCCACGAACTTTAATTCTTCCTCCATCAAACCGTGTAATTTTTTTTATCTCAAAATTGCTACATTTTCGTGGGCATAGTCTTAAAGTAGTATAACTCTGCTCATAAGTCACGAGCACCGTGGAATTAACTTTAAAACCATCAAAGTTTTGCCTTTTAAACATCATGGCATCGAAGCGAGGCCGATCTGCTCCGATATGGAACTACATGGAGCTCACCAAACCTGATGTCGCTACATGTTTGACATGTAAAGACACATTTAAATGCAGTGGAAGTACGACTTCCAATCTTATCAAACATTTGCGCACCAAACGCCCACTAGATTATGCAGAGAAGAAGGAAGAGAGTGACTGCTCCGTGGCTGAAAAGAGTTCAAGACCATCGACTTCTACAATCAAAACATTCCTATCAAACATTCAATCAAACATTCCTATGAATCTATAAGGCATAGTTAATAGATGGCAAGTAGGCTACATGACATGGTAATTGTTTTATTCTAGTAGTATTACTACCAGTAGTAGTAGTAGTAGTAGTAGTATCATTATTATTATTATTATTATTATTAGTAGTAGTAGTAGTAGTAGTAGTAGTAGTAGTAGTATCATTATTATTATTATTATTAGTAGTAGTAGTAGTAGTAGTAGTAGTATTGAATTCGTCAGGCCGTCAGAACAATGTTCTGACGGCCTGACGAATTCAATACCATTAATGTTCTGAGAACATTAATGGTATTCGTGTAGAGAGCAAGACGATTACTGAGTACGCGGGATCCGTCAGTAATCGTCTGTACTCAGTAATCGTCTGGCCGAATTCACGGATCCAGTAATCGTCTGATTACTGGATCCGTGAGGCGGCCAGACGATTACTGGATCCGTGAGGCGGCCAGACGATTACTGGATCCGTGAGGCGGCTGTCTCACGAATCCAGTAATCGGGTCCGGACCCGAATCTCACGGATCCGCCAGACAAAGTAATCGAATCCACGATTACTGAAATTCACGGATCTTGCCCAGCTCTAATGCAGAGCGTTGCAGCCCAGGCCCAGGCTGCGCTCACCGCTCACTGCTCACCGCTCAGTGCGCTGCAGCTGAAGGAAGACTGTTGATGTAGAAGGTTATGTTCATTCACCTCTCCAGTTTGAAGGCAAAATACATCTTATTTACCAGGTAAATATATCTAACCTAACACATAATTAACCTAAACCCATCCTACGCCCCCCCCCCCCACACCCCTCATAGGGCCTAGGCACCAGGGAAATAGGGTAAATAAGGTTAGCTACATTTGGGGACACCAAGCTGCTGGAGTCGATCCAACGAAGGTGGACGAGAAATATAGAGGGCTTGGAGAATCTTTCCTATGGAGAAAGGCTCAAAGCTTTGGACTTATTCTCTGTGTATGGTAGGCTATTGAGGGCTGATCTCATTGATTGTTGGAAGATCTTGCATGGCACTGCCCTTTTTGTCCCAAATAGATTGTTCCATCAAGCACCAGCAGTGGGTACAAGGGGCCATGCTTATAAACTTGCTCATAGCCATTGTACACTTGAGTGTCGGAGACGTTTCTTCTCAATGCGCGTTGTGGGTGTATGGAACTCTCTTCCTTCATCAGTTGTCCAGCTAAACAATCTTGGCCCTTTTAAAGCAGCTCTCAAGGACTTTCTCAGTGATAGATTGTATGAATATCATCCTAGATTTATTCTTAAGTGTAATACAATGCACTTTCCAGCCTATTTTTTGAGGTTATATACTCTCGACTGATGGATATTGATAGGCTGGCGCATTGTTTTATACTGATTTTTCAGTACTCGACTTGATCATTTAACAGCGTATGGCTCAGAGGGAAAGGTCACCCAGGTAAGATACCCAGGTAAGTTACGTAATGTACAACACGTTTGTGGTGGTTTTATTTGGGGGACGGCCTTTGTTTGGCCACAGAGGCTCTTTAAAAATCTGGCAGGTGCCTCAAATTCTAAGTCCACACATGTTAAGTTAAGGTTGTTAGGTTAGGTTATGGTTAAGTTAGGTTAGGTTCGGTTCAGTTAGGTTCGGTTATATAAGATTTTTACATTTTATTACCCAAAGGTTGTGGGTTCTCAACCTTAGATTTTTTCTGGATTTGGGTAATAAAATGTAAAAATCTTATATAACCGAACCGAACCTAACCTAACAACCTTAACCTAACCATAACTTAACATCTGTGTGGACTTAAATTTGAGGCACCTACCAGATTTTTAAAGAGCCTCTGTGACCAAACTAAGGCCGTCCCCCAAATAAAACCACTACAAACGTGTTGTACATTACGTACCTCATCACCTATGTCAATATTTTGGTGATCCGTGAGGAGATGCTATTAGTAAGATTTACCGCCCTTTCTTTTTTCTCTCCTTCCCTACATGCTAAACATAGTGTACTCAACACATCTGTGAAGGTTTCAGGCGGGGGTCACCATTATTTACCTCGCAAAACGTCTTTGAAGTTGTTAGGTTATGTTATGTTAGGTTGGTTAGGTTATGTTAAGTTATGGTTAGGTTAAGGTTGTCAGGTTAGGTTACGGTTATGTTATGGTTAGGTTTAGTTAGGTTCGGTTCAGTTAGTATCGATTATATAAGATTTTTATATTTTATTACCCAAATCCAGAAAAAATCTAAGGGTTTGAACCCTAATTTTTGGGTAATAAAATGTAAAAATTTTATATAACCGAACCTAACTGAACCGTACCTAACCATAACATAACCGTAACCTAACCTAACAACCTTAACTTAACATAACCTACCCATAACTTAACCTAACCTAACCAACATAACCTAACATAACATAACCTTACATAACTTCAAAGACGTTTTGCGAGGTAAATAATGGTGACCCCCGCCTGAAACCTTCACAGATGTGTTGAGTACACTATGTATAGTATGTAGGGAAGGAGAAAAATAAGAGAGGGCAGAAGGCTTTATTCTGCACTTTTACCATTTATTTATTTATTATTGTTTGTTTATCTATTTTTTTAATTGTTTTTCTATAAGGTTGATTACGTGTGTGTGTGTGTGTGTGTGTGTGTGTGTACATCCTGTCTGTGTATACGTATCGATGCTCTGTGTGTGTGTT
>JAPQNM010000012.1:11261420-11278920 GCA_029783475.1 Metacarcinus magister | reverse complement strand
GGTTAGGTTACATTAGGTTACACACACACACACATACACACCTTCCCCAACAGACCCCAACACTTATAGATGATATTAATACATAAAGAAAACATTGATTGATATAGAAATTAATGAAATATATTAAGTAATGATAATAATAATAAAAAAAAACCACACTCAAACACACACTAGCCCCATCCAATCACACATCAATATTATATTACTGGGGGTGTAGGGGTGTTTCTGGGGGAGTTTACACTGTACTGGGGTGTTGAGAAGGTGTACTGGGTGTGTAGGGATATTACTGGGGGAGTTAACAATGTACTGGTATGCTTAGAAGGTGTACTGGGGTCTGTAGAGATGTTTCTGGGGAGTTTACACTGTTTTGGGGTGTTTAAAAGGTGTTCTGGGGTGTGTAGGGGTGTTGAAAAGGTGTTCTGGGGTGTTGAAAAGGTGTTCTGGGGTGTTAGAAAGGTGTTCTGGGGTGTTGGAAAGGTGTTCTGGGGTGTTGAAAAGGTGTTCTGGGGTGTTGGAAAGGTGTTCTGGGGTGTTGGAAAGGTGTTCTGGGGTGTTGGAAAGGTGTTCTGGGGTGTTGAAAAGGTGTTCTGGGGTGTTGGAAAGGTGTTCTGGGGTGTTGGAAAGGTGTTCTGGGGTGTTGGAAAGGTGTTCTGGGGTGTTGGAAAGGTGTTCTGGGGTGTTGAAAAGGTGTTCTGGGGTGTTGAAAAGGTGTTCTGGGGTGTTGAAAAGGTGTTCTGGGGTGTTGAAAAGGTGTTCTGAGGTGACTGCTAGCATCACTCTCTCCCTCGCCTCTGTCCCTCTCCGCCCTCCCCTGTCTGTCGGACTGTCCCGCTCTCCCCGCTATCAGGCTGAAACTTGTTGGCCTCCGAGATGCGTAACTATATATATATATATATATATATATATATATATATATATATATATATATATATATATATATATATATATATCTCAAATGAAATAGTGCATGCATATTTGCACAACTTTATTAATACTATACCCTAATTTCCCCTGACATACCATTCATTTACCCAAATTTCTATTTTAATTAGAATCATAACTACAACACCCTTCAGTCTCAAATATTCTTCCCCTACAAAATAAATATTACAATTACCACATCCTCGAATTTCTCCGTCTTGCTCACATCAACCCATTATTGGAACCTACAAAACTCTTCCATATGTTATGCTAAAATAACTACTCTTCCTTATACTATTCCACCGTAAGTAAAGAAAAAAAATAGGATTATGGCGCGGAGGCCAGTGAATACAGGAGGGTATTGAAATACAGTAATTTCCCGACATACGGCTCCTAGGATAAACAGCCTTTCGCAAAACTACCCTTAAGGTGTGTAACTACTTCACCTTATAATTACCTCGTCTCAATTTTCCCTACCTGAATACCTAGATAACGATAGTTACTTAAGATTAACAACAACCCCACTTCATTTCTCATTTTCTCCTTCCACTATGCGAGTTTCAACTCTGGGGGGGAGTAATTGACCTAATTTATGGTTACAAAAAAAAGGAGCGTTACAGTAGGGTTAGTGACACACACACACACACACACACACACACACACACACACACACACACACACACACAAAATGAACTGAAGGAAGAGGTGATAATGGCAAAGAATGTACATCAACTGAAGGAAAAACTAGACAAATATAGATACGGAGACAGGACCACACGAGTGTAGCTCAGGCCCCGTATTCTACAACTAGGTAAATACACACACACACACACACACACACACACACACACACACACACACACACACACACACACACACACACAGGGAACGGGATAAAATTTTAGTGTAAAGAGCTCTGAAGGAAATAGAAAAAGTGGATTGAGATGAAAAAATTTGACAAAAACACTTATAAGAAAGCTACCAAAAAAATATAGCTTTCTATAAAGAACCTTTGATATCTGTAAGAACTTAATTATATAATTATTTATACTAGGAATATTCATGAATTTAAAGCTAGGCTAGGTAATAGTAGATATGGAGACTTTTACTGTATGGTACAACTAGGTAAACACAAGGAGTGATGCATTATAATTTTCTTCACACATAAATTATTGGGTAATACGATTATTTTTTTCAGGCATCCGAGTTGGAGGAGGAGGACATATCAATAATAAGTTCCCTTCAATCATCATTATTAAACATTCTGGCCAAGCTTCTAACGAGCCTACCTATGACAACTCTCCAGGAGGTGTCCGGCTACAACACAATGCAACACACTAAAGCACTCGCCGCGTATGAAAAAATAATGAAATGTTTGAAGAATTATGAACAGTTTCAGACTAAGAGGGAATTAGAGAATGACGAGGATATGAATGCTGGCGTCGGTCTGAGCGAACGTGTGGAAGATAATATTAAAACAATACCCAACCTAAACACGAGTACAATTAATGAATGGCCAAGTACTACCCAATGTAAAAAATCATCAGACTTCTCATCTCGCGCTACAGTAACAAGTGAAGGAAAAGTTAATACGCCAGTGCATCAAATCACCCCAAAGAACACTCCTAGAATTATACCCAAGGCAGATTCCAATGTATTAGTAGCCAGCCCAGCCCAGTGTTCATCCTTCCAGTCTAACCAAATTACCTCCTCCAACCTGATCAATGCACAAAAAAGTGCTGGACCTCGAAAATTCCTCTTTGGAAGTCATCGCATGTTCCCAACAGATAACTCAACACCTACGAACAGTGATAAGAATAGTGGGTCTAGGACTAATAATTCTAGACCTTTATTAAGTGCCACTAACACTTCTGGCACTCCTAATACCAGTGCAAATACAAGTACCTTTTGAAAACCTAACGTCCAGTCCTTGTGGCAGAAAAACAATGAATTGGGATTGTCTTCAGGTGTCAAGATATCAACAGCCATGTGTGAAAATTTAAAAAAGTAATCTGATACTTAATTATATAAACTTGAAATAAATATGTTGTGTAATCCAATGAAATATTTATCATTTTGTATTAATAATTTTAGTAATGTGTTGTGTATATTCATTTTGATGATTTTAACTTAAGAAATATTTATAATTTTGTATTCTTAATTTTAGTAATGTAATGTGAATTCATTTTGATAATTTAATATATATAATTTTGTATTAATAATTTTAGTGTAATGTATATTCATTTTGATGATTTTAACTTATGAAATATTTATCATTTCGTATTCATAATTTTAGTAATGTAATGTGTATTCATTTTGATCATTCTAACTCCTGCTGTGTTTTTTTCAGTGTTTCCGAACGCTGTCAACAGAGTGAAAGATGTAGATTATTCCAGTGAGTTTCCCCCAGATGACATGACACAAGATGACTGGATTGAGATGTCGGCTGACACACAAGGAACACAGAGGTGGAAGCAAATGGAGGTACAGGAAGTTTTTACAGTATTTATTTTTTTTTATTTATATTTATTTTATATTTATTTATTTTATTATTATTATTTATTTATTTTATTTTTATTTATTTAAACCCATTATTAACCCATTTATTTAACCCATTACTCATTTTATTATTATTATTATTATTTATTTATTTTTTATCCTTTACCCGTGTGTTATCGTCATCATCATTATCATCTTACTGTTCACCCAATACAAGTTTTCTAAAGATGTCATTTTCAGGTTAATATTTTCAAGCTTGCTAGCCTCCTGGCTAGTACAGTGGTAACGCGTTGGCCTTGCATTCCCTTGGTCGGCAGATCGAGTCCCCGCCCGGGCCTGTGATGCTTAACCCGTAGAGTGCGAGCCACAGCTCAGGCTGGAGAGCGTGCGAGTGCGAGTCACAGCTCAGGCTGTAGGAGCTTCATAATATAGTTATAATTGCGCACCCACGGATGGACTGGGAAACCCCTATTGCGCACTCTACGGGTTAAGCTGTTTACTGGGGAGGAACTGCTGTGGTCGGGCACCACAGTGGGGCAGCGGTGGTCCACCACGACTGTGAGGCATAGTCCTCTAAACAAAAACCTAGTAATACAAAGTTTTGAGTGATTAATATTCCTTAGTGATTATTGTTATTATTATTTTTTTTCCTTTCCCATTATTGTAATTATTATCATTATTATTAATTTGTTGCCGTTAGTTAGTGTTGTTATTTTCAAGCTTGCTGCTATTCCATTATATTCAGAATTATTGTTTCAACCTTACACAAGTGCAGTAATAACATGACTTGAATTAGCAATGAAATGTATTATTTATAAGCAGTGATATTTGATCTGTAATACAACACACACACTAATGGTAAATGTTGTTATCTATAGAAACCCAATCCACCTGCTAACACTGTTCAAGAGGCAACTATACCAAGAGTTCCTGTCACCTTCAACACCAGCACAATGGATCAAGATGGACTAGAGGAAATGGAGTATTACTTTGATGAAGATGTATCACTAGGATCTAAAGCAAGGTAGTACATACACTTACTTGAATGTATTAGCTCTTAACTATCTATGTATCGATATACCTGGCTTATCTACCTCTTAAAGGCAGGTGGAAGTACTGTATGCATCAGGGTTAGGTCTAAGTACAGGCCACTGTACTTAGACCTAACCCTGATGCATACTTGGAGTTAAGTACAGGCAACTGTACTTAAGTCCAAGTCCAAGTACTTGGACATTTTTCAAGTACAGGTACAAGTACAAGTACATGTCATTGTTCTTAAGTAAAAGTACAAGTACAAGGTGAAGGAGTGGAGAGTGGAGCGTGACAGAAAATAAACGTGTACTGGTCTTGTCTAGACGGTGTCTACTGTAGCATGTTACCAATTGAGAAAATACTACATGATTATATTCTTTTATCCTATATTACACTACAATATCATAACACTCAATGTACGTATTTACCCAATAGTATCAACACAAAGTTCAATACAATCTATATACAGTATATAACTTTTAATTAAATACAATGTACTAGTACTTGTTTGTACTTGCATGTACTTGATATTTTTCAAGTAATTTGGGTCTAAGTACAAGTACAAGTAACATTTCAAACTCCAAGTACAAGTACATGAAAATCTGTACTTAAGTATAAGTACAAGTACAAGTACTTTGACCCAACCCTGGTATGCATATTCCATACAGACATGTATTCTAAATCCCTGTTACTTAACCAACAAGATTTGAACACTGATAAATGAGAAACCTTGCATTTTTTTTATAAGCGTGGTTTGCTAATAGTGTAAAAATATAACAGTATATCCTAATCTTTAACAGGGAAGTGACACACAAATATAAACAACAACCAACATTTACTGGAGGAAAGGTGAAAAAACCCACCAACAACACCTTCATCTCCAAGGACAAGAATTACACCCGAGCTCTGTACAAGACACCCACCAAGGAGGAGGACTCCCCCTTGAAGGCACCTGAGGGAGTGAGGTTCAGCGGCAACGTGAGGAATGACGGCATCACAGGAGAGTTCAGCGGCATGAACTACCCACACTGTAAAGAAATGCTCAAGGTAATTACACACACACACACCATCGTTAGCAAACATACTTAATGATAATAATATTAACCTAAATAATCAAATGTTTGCTGGTAATGAAGTCAGGATACATTTATTCTTCATAACAGAGCACACACCACTGCTTACTGTATTTATTTTATTATTTTTTTATCTTTTTCTCTCAGTTGTGTTTTAAAGCTTTTATTAATGACTGGTTTCTTGCTTACTGTAGTTTATTTTATTATTTTTTCTCTTTTTCTCTCAGTTGTGATTTAAATTTTTTATTAATGTCTGGTTTCTTACAGTTTTAATGAAATATCAAGAATTTTTTATTTATTTATTTTTTTTTATATTAAAAGGGTAATGGCTAAGGGAAAACAGAAATAAGTAAAAAAAATCCCGCTTGTCGCCAGACCCTGTAAAGAGGACAGTAGGAGAATAGAAGCAAGGGGTGGAGATCCAGTTAACATTAGAGGTGTCTTGACACTCCTCTCTTGAAAGAGTTCAAGTCATAGGCAGGTGGAAAAACAGACAAAGGAAGAGAGTTCCAGAGTTTACCAGTGTAAGGGATGAAAGAGTGAAGATACTGGTTAACTCTTGCATTAGGAAGATGGACAGAATAAGGATGAGAAGAAGTAGAAAGTCTTGTGCAGCGAGGCCGCGGGAGGGGGGGAGGCATGCAGTTAGCAAGTTCAGAAGAGCAGTCAGCATGAAAATAGCGGTAAAAGATAGATAAAGATGCAACATTGCAGCGGTGACTTAAAGAATCAAGAAAGTCAGTTAGAGGAGGAGAGTTGATGAGACGAAAAGCTTTAGACTCCACCCTGTTTAAAAGAGCTGTGTGAGTTGAGCCCCCCCAGACATGTGAGCCATACTCCATACATGGGCGGATAAGGCCCCTGTACAGAGCAAGCAGCTGAGAGGGAGAGAAAAATGGACGCAGACGCCATAGGACACCTAACTTCTTGGAAGCTGATTTAGCAAGAGTAGAGATATGAAATTGCCAGTTTAGATTTTTAGCAAAGGATAGACCGAGTGTGTTTAATGTGGTGGAGAGGGGAAGTTGAGTGTCATTGAAGAAGAGGGGATAGTTATCTGGAAGGTTATGTCGAGTAGATAGTTGTAGAAATTGAGTTTTTGAGGCATTGAACAAAACTAGGTTTGCTCTGCCCCAATCAGAAACAAGTGAAAGATCAGAAGTTAAGCGTCCTATAGCATCTCGCCTTGAGTCATTTAATTCTTGTTGGGTTGGGCGTCTGTTGTACGACGTTGAAAAATGCAAGGTGGTGTCATCAGCATAGGAGTGGATAGGGCATTGAGTCAGATTTAGGAGATCATTGATGAATAATAGAAAGAGAGTGGGTGATAGGACAGAACCCTGAGGAACACCACTGTTGATAGTTTTAGGAGAAGAACAATGACCGTCCACTACAGCAGCAATAGACTGGTCGGAAAGGAAACTAGAGATGAAGGTACAGAGAGAAGGATAGAATCCGTAGGAGGGTAGTTTAGAAATTAAAGATTTATGCCAGACTCTATCGAAGGCTTTCGATATGTCAAGGCCGACAGCAAAGGTTTCACCGAAGTCCCTAAAAGAGGATGACCAAGATTCAGTTAGGAAAGCAAGAAGATCACCAGTAGATCGGCCTTTACGGAAACCATACTGGCAATCAGAGAGAAGGTTGTGAGCTGATAGATGCCTCATTATCTTCTTGTTAAGGACAGATTCAAAGGCTTTAGAAAGGCAGGAAATCAAAGCTATAGGGCGGTAGTTAGAAGGATTGGAGTGGTCACCCTTTTTAGGGACAGGTTGAATGTGAGCAAACTTCCAGCAAGAAGGATAGGTAGAAGTAGAGAGACACAGACGAAAGAGTTTGACCAGGCAGTGAGCGAGTTCGGAAGCACAGTTTTTGAGAACAACAGGAGGGACTCCATCCGGACCGTAAGCCTTCCGAGAATCAAGGCCAGAGAGGGCCTGGAAAACGTCATAATAAAGAATTCTAATTTTAGGGATGAAGTAGTCAGAGGGTGGAGAAGTAGGAGGAATATGCCCAGTATCATCCAAAGTAGAGTTGGTAGCAAAGGTTTGAGCGAAGAGTTCAGCTTTAGAGAAAGAAGAGACAGCTGTGGGGCCATCTGGTTGAAGTAAAGGAGGGAAAGATGAAGAAGTAAAATTGTTAGAGATATTATTGGCTAGATGCCAGAAATCACGAGAAGAGTTAGAGTTGGAAAGATTTTGACATTTTCTATTGATGAAAGAATATTTAGTAAGTTGGAGAATAGATTTGGCATGATTACGGGCAAGTGTAGTTAAAAGGTTCGTTTTATCATCTTTCTAGATATTCCATCAGCGGTTTGGTTTAAGACGATTCCGAGAGAACCAAAAAGAGGTGATCAATGCAGCCCTGCTCGGCAAAGACCGTTTTATTCTCATGCCAACGGGCGGAGGGAAGAGTTTGTGTTACCAGGTCAGTCAATGTCTACTGGCCCCAAAGGTATATGATGTAAAAAAGAAGAAAAAGTCATGCAGGTTAATATGATTTCACGAAGTAGTAATTAGTTTAGGTTTGTTTACAATGCTGGCGACTAAAGATTTTTATCATATCAGTGCTGGTGACTTTTTATTTAAATTTTGTTTTATGTTGTGAATACGTATGAATTTATATGATTTATTTTCCTTTAGCTCCCAGCGTGTGTTACTGAAGGCGTCACCATTGTAATTTCACCCCTGAAGTCCCTGATGCAAGACCAAGTACAGAAATTGGCTTCACTAGATGTAAGTATATACCAACCTAACACTGACTGTATTCTCTCTTTAAAGAATCTAATTATTATGATTTTACAATTGAAAGGAAGGAAATGTATTGAAAAAACTATGGGATATACTCTTGCCATTGTGGTATGAATTATTGAATGCATTTATTTATATAGAATTATTGAATGCATATTTATATAGAATACATTTGTGGTATGAACTATTGAATACATTTGTGGTATGAATTATTGAATACATTTGTGGTATGAACTATTGAATACATTTGTGAACTATTGAATACATTTGTGGTATGAATTATTGAATACATTTGTGGTATGAATTATTGAATACATTTGTGGTATGAACTATTGAATACATTTGTGGTATGAATTATTGAATACATTTGTGGTATGAATTATTGAATACATTTGTGGTATGAATTATTGAATACATTTGTGGTATGAATTATTGAATACATTTGTGGTATGAATTATTGAATACATTTGTGGTATGAATTATTGAATACATTTGTGGTATGAATTATTGAATACATTTGTGGTATGAATTATTGAATACATTTGTGGTATGAATTATTGAATACATTTCAGATAGATGCCAAGCGACTTGGTGGAGACATTGAGCTGCAAGAGGAAAACCAGATCTACTTGGATCTCTCAAGGAAGGACATTGGTAATCTTTTGGTCATATTTCTACTGTACACTTTCAAAAATTAAAAAGTTATGGAGCGGTGGAAATATTTGGGTCATATTTTTACTGTACACTTTCAAAAATTAAAAAGGGATCAAGCGAGGGGTCTGGGAAGCCTCTCCTCTGTATTCTCTCCTATAAAAAGACAGTGTAGAGGAGGAAGGGGAGAGTAAAATCACTCTGAACCCTAAATGCCTTATCTTAGCTACCCCTTTTAATGAAGAAATAAACCATATATACAGACAGATGGATAGATAAATAGATAGTTTTCCTGTATTGCATTATTTCCATCATCATTGTTTTGAAATTCCACAGAGATGAAACTCCTTTACGCTACGCCAGAGAAGATTAGGGCCAGCCAGAAATTCAACAACCTCCTACAACGACTATATAACCTAACATTTATTTCCATCCTTTCCCAGGTTATATGTGCAACAATAGCCTTTGGGATGGGTATTGACAAGCCAGATGTTAGGTTTGTAATGCACTACACATTACCTAAGAGTATTGAGGGTTACTACCAAGAGTCTGGCCGTGCTGGGAGTGATGGTGATCCGGCTGATTGTATACTGTTCTACTCCTACGCTGACATGCATCGCCTCCGTAAAGTTATAGATAGTGAGTATTAAAGAAAGTTATGTAGCGTGTTAACTTACTCTGGGTATCTTCCAGTTATTTTTCTTCTTCAATTTTGTCTTTCTGTCTTTTTTTAAAAATTTTTATATACTTTGTTTTCGTATCTCGTCTTGTTTTTCTTAATTTTGTCTTTCTATCTCTCTCTTCTCGTAACTTTGTCTTCCTATTTATTTTTTTTCTTAATTTTACGTCTTTTCTGTTATGTTGTAATTGTTATTCCATGAGGATTTGAAAGGCATCACAATTAAGATACATTAGGCTCTTAAATTTTGTGAGTTTTTATTTTGTTGTTTATTATTGGGATGCAAAAAAGACCTTTACACAATTTCAACTTTGGATGAAAAAACAAAAAACATTTGAATCTTGATGGGTTGCAATTTCTTCTAAATCTTATAAAATTAATAGATAAGCAAATTAATAAATGAAAGGTAAATAATCTGAGTTTCAGTGTTCGTGTCCTAGTAATGTATTGCTTCACTATTTTAGTAATTACACATTAATAACTAAGATTAGGTTTGCTTCACATAAATATAAATTACAAGAGTAGGAAGAAGTGGTGAAAATTCTAATAGATTCACATATTTCCCATAGTGGACCAAGAGAACTGGCAGGCTAAACAGAACCATTTTGACAACCTGCGGCACATGGTGGCCTACTGTGAGAACCGGACGGATTGTAGACGCTCACAGGTCCTCAACTACTTCGGTGAAATATTTGACTAGGAAAACTGCCGCCGGAATGTTCAAGTGGCTTGTGATAACTGCAAAAATTCGGTAAGATGAGAGGAAGTATGAATTTTTACATATATACAGATAAATAGATAGATAGATGAATATCAAGAGAAATATACAATCAATGCAAAATACACATATCATTACCTAGTTTTTGAGCAGCAAATTGCTGAGTAACGTCTAAAAGAGCTTCTCCATGTTTTTCATAATTGGCTCTTGTGATGTGAGGTATTTTCATCATCTCTTCTTCACTCTCAGGAAGTTGACTTGACATGCATCTGAGGAGACAAACATATCATTAGGAGGGAGGGAGGGAGGGAGGGAGTAAACAGGCTTGTGTGTGTGTGTGTGTTATTCACTATGGTCTGGAGGATCACGCGCTGGACTCATGATTGTGTGTGCATGCAGGCGCTCATATAATAATAATAATAATAATAATATATATTTTATTTAGTCTTGTGTAATACAGGAAAGAAACTTGCTTTGGATGGTGCTCTTACTTCTTAATAAAGGAACATACTTATAAAACTACAGTAGTATACATGTGCGTGTGTGCTTGCATGTGTATGTGTGTGTGTGCGTGTATGTGTGAGTGTTACAAAAAATAAATGAAAATCAATCTAACGTGTGTGTGTGTGTGTGTGTGTGTGTGTTACCGGGTCTGGTGACAAGCAGGATTTTTTCTAACATATTTTTGTTTTCCCTTTGCCAGTACCCTTTTAATGTAAAAGAATAAATAAAAATATATATACACACACACACACACACAATTAATCTGAGTCTCACCTGAGGCAGTCCATCTTAGCCTCCATAAAGCCTATTGGCGCCAACGGTTTGTGATGTAGAAAAAACCTGTAGATGATATAAAAGATGAGTCAATTTTAACTAACAGGTGATTATTAGTAAATGAGGTTTTAAAATAATATTGTGATTAGTTGATGTTAAATGCCATACAAGGACAAATTTCAAAAAATATAAAAATAAATAAATAAATAAAAATAAATACAATATTGTTCTATAAAAGAAAGGTGTGAGCAAAAAGAAAAATCGATCAACAAATTAAAAAAAGGTGTACAAAAAAATAAAAAAAATAAAATACATTTTTGTCCTATAAAACACAAAAAAAAGTCTTATAAAACAAAGGTATAAACACACATGACAAGACTTACAGAAGCATTAGGGTTGTTGAGGAAAGCATCACATTTCTTCCCTGGTCTCACATAAGCAAAGGTCATGTCTTCTCTGTTTACAACCAGATCCTCGTGCAGGTAACCCTCCAGGACTAGACGCCGCAGCAGCCGCTCAATGTCATTATGACCCAAGTCCTTCCCAATACCATGTAGAGGCACACGATCATGGCCTAAGGAAGAAAAGAAAGAAAGAAAGAAAATACTGTTATTATACCACTTACAAGAACAAATTTAATATATGCAAATTTTAAAATCACTTTATGACAAACTGCATTAACACACACACACACAAACACAAACACACACTTTAAAGCTAAAATTGATAGAGAAAGATACGAGTGTGAGCTCATTTCTCGTAAACTACAACTAGGTAAACTACAACTAGGTAAATCCACTACATGCAAGAGACAAAATAATATAGTTTCCCATATAGAAGCATAGAAGCCTGGAATAAACTTGATGCAGAAGTAATTAATGCAAGAAATATTCATGATTTCAAAAGGAAACTGGATAATAGTAGATTTGGAGACAGACGGGACAGTATGAGTATAGCTCTTTTTCTGTATATTACAACTAGGTCAATAAATACAGCTGCATTATCTTACCATTATCGATCACTTTCTTGTTTTTTGAGCCTTTAACGACATCAACAAAATGGTTTAATGTGAAGTTATTGCTCCACCTTCCACCCATTCTGACCTGCTTCACTGTCTGTAGGATGGTGCGGACTTCCTGGCCCATACTGTGCTTCACATAGGAGGACTGGGGCAAGGGCAAGGACAAGAACAAGGGGGAGGACAAAGACAAGGACAAGGGGGAGGACAAAGACAAGGGCAAGGGCAAGGACAAGGACAAAGGGCAAGGACAAGGACAAGGGGAAGAGGAAGGACACAGTAACATTAGTGATAAACTCTATACAGTAATCTTTTGATTATCCATCTTCAAGATATCCGTCGTGGGACGTTATCTGTCACAATATTGTGCCCTTTTAATGTTTTATAAAAAAAAATTTATATATATTTATTAAAAGCACAATACGTCTTTTCGCCGGAACACACCGTAAAACACCCAGATTATTTGATGGTATGGGGTTCATTCTTGGATAATGAATGGCCTTGGTGAGCTAGTTCTGTTACGAAAAAACTTTTGGCTAAAATGGTTCATTCCCAAGAGGATCATGCTTTTTTTGCCATAAGTATTAGACCCCCAGCCTGGGGGGTCCAATACTTTTGACTAGTATTAAAGGAAAGACAACACCAGAAAATTAGCCACAGCAGACAGCTAGTCGGTGAATACTGTACACTGGACAATGTACAGTGTACAGTGTACAGCCGACCATCTAAGACCTTCATTAAACCTCCCGGTGCAAAGGATTTATATATATAATTAAAAAAAAATGTTGGGGGGCGGCTGGGGCCTACGGTGGGTAGTGTTGCATTATCCATCTTTCGACGTTATCCGTCACAGTCTCGGCTGCTATACGACGGAGAATTGAGAGATTACTGCATATGTTAGGTTGGAACACCGATTTATTGTACTAATATTTTAATGAATAATCAACCTGTCAATGTTAAAAATACAGACTTATTTAATTTTATAATACATGTATATATATATATATATATATATATATATATATATATATATATATATATATATATATATATATATGTAATGATAGGTTAGGTTAAGTTAGATTATTTCCTTCACTGAATATAGTATTGCTGGATTGTGCATTGCAATTTTGCCTTAACGGAATGTATAATTTAAAATACCATCTTTCTGAGTATAGGTATCAACTTAGGTTAGTATATATATATATATATATATATATATATATATATATATATATATATATATATATATATATATATATATATATATATACAGTCGGCCCGCCAAGGGTGTGCTTAATGTAGTCCACACCCTTGGAAGTTAATAACCTAAGGGAAATTTACTAATGTTAGTCCGGGACTCTTAAGACTTACCCTTTTTTCGCCCAATAACCCCCGAAATACATATAATGAAACAGTACATATACACATGTGATTCAATATGATAGATAATAGATAGATACTGTACTGGCGGAAGCCATTACAGTATCTAGGATGGAGGAGGAGGAGGAATCCCATATCTGAGAGAGAGAGAGAGAGAGAGAGAGGAGCTGACGTCATCACAACATGGCCGCTTGACAAAAGCACAGAGTTCCGTCACCGCACCCTTTGAATTTTTCGCACCCTTCGAATATAAGTGCCGCACCGGTACTGCCCACATCCTTGGAATGTCGCACCCTTTCAGTGCGCACCCTTGGGGGGCCGACTGTATATATTTATCCAGTGCGCATAAGTGTATATGTATGTATGTTTATAAGTATATATGTATTTGCGTATAAATATAGATACATAATTCATCTCATCTTTTTATAATTATGTATGTATTTGTGTACAGTCGGCCCCCCAAGGGTGCGCTTAATGTAGTCCGAACCCTTGCGCACCCTTGGAAGTTAATAACCTATGGGAAATTCACTAATGTAGTCCGGGACTCTTAAGACTTACCCTTTTTTCGCCAAATAATCCCCGAAATACATGATATAATGGAAGAATATACAGTACATATACACATGTGGTTAAATATGATAGATAATAGATAGATATTGTACTGGCGGAAGCCATTACAGTATCTAAGATGGAGGAGGAATCCCACATCTGAGAGAGAGAGAGAGAGAGAGAGAGAGAGAGAGAGAGAGAGAGAGAGAGAGAGAGAGAGAGAGAGATGACGTCATCACAACATGGCCGCCAGACAAAAGCTGAATTTCTTTGCGTATTTCTCGTCTTATACAGACGTGAGAAGAATGTAAAGAAAATTAGCGTAATTGAAAAGAAAGGACTAGTAAAATCTGTAAAAATCTATCTTTGTGTTGCACTTTCTTCCTATTCACGTCTATGGAAGGATAGAGGAACCGTAACACCAAGAAAGATGGGACCTACAAGGCGATACAAACCATAACAGGTCACAAGAAGAAGAGGAGGAGGAGGAAGAATAATTCCACATATGAAGCTTTAGGATGTTGAGTTCTTTAAAGGAGATGGAAGGAGGGAGAGAAAGACGAATGGTGGGGAGAGAGAGAGAGAGAGAGAGAGAGAGAGAGAGAGAGAGAGAGAGAGAGAGAGAGAGAGAGAGAGAGACTGCTAGCTGACAACGTGTCAAGGACTGGTGGAGAAGGGCGGGGTGTGTGTTGCCTCATCCCGCTGCTGCCAGCTAGTGATTTTGCGCACGCTTTGAATTTTTTCGCACCCTTTGAACATAAGTCCCAAACCGGTACTGTCCGCACTCTTGGAATTTCGCACCCTTGGGGGACGACTGTATATATAAAAATTCATACTTCCTCTCATCTTACCGAATTTTTGCAGTTATCACAAGGCACTTGAACGTTCCGGCGGCAGTTTTCCTGGTCAAATATTTCACCAAAGTAGTTGAGGACCTGTGAGCGTCTACAATCCGTCCGGTTCTCACAGTAAGCCACCATGTGCCGCAGGTTGTCAAAATGGTTCTGTTTAGCCTGCCAGTTCTCTTGGTCCACTATGGGAAATATGTGAATCTATTAGAATTTTCACCACTTCTTCCTACTCTTGTAATTTATATTTATGTGAAGCAAACCTAATCTTAGTTATTAATGTGTAATTACTAAAATAGTGAAGCAATACATTACTAGAACACTGAAACTCAGATTATTTACCTTTCATTTATTAATTTGCTTATCTATTAATTTTATAAGATTTAGAAGATTTAGAAGAAATTGCAACCCATCAAGATTCAAGTGTTTTTGTTTTTTCATCCAAAGTTGAAATTGTGTAAAGGTCTTTTTTGCATTCCAATAAAAAAAAATAAAAACTCACAAAATTTAAGAGCCTAATGTATCTTAATTGTGATGCCTTTCAAATCCTCATGGAATAACAATTACAACATAACAGAAAAGACGTAAAATTAAGAAAAAAAAATAAATAAATAGGAAGACAAAGAAAGTTACGAGAAGAGAGTGATAGAAAGACAAAATTAAGAAAAACAAGACGAGATACGATAAACAATGTTTAAA
The DNA here is from genome assembly GCA_029783475.1 of Metacarcinus magister. Taxonomy (NCBI): domain Eukaryota; kingdom Metazoa; phylum Arthropoda; class Malacostraca; order Decapoda; family Cancridae; genus Metacarcinus; species Metacarcinus magister. The sequence continues at coordinate 11,263,320 of JAPQNM010000012.1, read as the reverse complement.
AAAAAAGTCAAAATTGAAAAAAATACAACAGTGGGAGATTGATATATATATATATATATATATATATATATATATATATATATATATATATATATATATATATATATATATATATATATAAATCAAACCCAGAGTAAGTTAACACGCTACATAACTTTCTTTAATACTCACTATCTATAACTTTACGGAGGCGATGTATGTCAGCGTAGGAGTAGAACAGTATACAATCAGCCGGATCACCATCACTCCCAGCACGGCCAGACTCTTGGTAGTAACTCTCAATACTCTTAGGTAATGTGTAGTGCATTACAAACCTAACATCTAGCTTGTCAATACCCATCCCAAAAGCTATTGTTGCACATATAACCTGGGAAAGGATGGAAATAAATGTTTAGGTTATACAGGTTGACTATCAATATTCCGGTTCCATCAGTTTTCCGGCATGAATTTCAGAGGGCAGTTTGAAATTTCCTGGGTTGGTGCATTACTGTTTTTGTGAGGCACTGTTTATGTTTATGTTTTGATGGCGCTGTAGCCAGAATTAGCTGTTTGCTCATGCCGGATTATTGATAGGCAACCTGTATCATTTATAACATATATTCATAACAGGAGGAAAATTATTGTTAGCATATATTAAGAAAGAAGTAAGAGCCCAATCCAAAGCAAGTTTCTTTTCTGTTTTACACAAAGACTTAATTAAGTATATGTTATTATTATTGTTATTATTATATTCATAACATATATTCATTCAAATGTTTAACGCAAATCTCCTAGATATTTTGTTTAAGGGATTAATGCATCAAGATTAGTTAACAAAATTCAACCATTTTAGTGCCATATATATAAGTGTCTTGGGTCTTGGCTCATATGAACCTTCAATCACAGGAAGGAGAGAAAACATAAGGAAAATAGGGAAAATATATTAACCAAAACGTAATACTCACTTTTACTTTGTCATTAATCCATTCATTTTGAACATTGCTTCTCTGTACGTCTCCTAAACCTGCATGGTAATTTTTTGCCTGGAAAAGAAAATACACAGATCGTACTAAGTGTTAATTCCTGATGATTTGTTTCTGTGTATATATATATATATATATATATATATATATATATATATATATATATATATATATATATATATATATATATACAGTAAGACCTTGATATATGTAACAAACCAATTGAGGGGGAGGGTCTGATGTTATATCTGATAATTCGTTATATCCGAGGTTCGGTAAAAATACCGAACAAGTTCGCTATATACGGGGTTTCGTTCGTTAAGACGTGTTCATACAGGGGTACTGAATTTAAGTGTATTGGTGTATGTTACATTAGACAAAAATAAACAAACAATTTACTGTAGGTAGTAGGTACGTAGTAGGTAGCAAGTGGCTAGAGCATGAGCGCGACCAACCCTTCATAGTGAGCTAACTGTGGACTGAGTGGCTTGCACGTCGGCGCGTTCATGTTCAAACAAAGTGGAGAGTTCAGCCGGCTCACCCCACGCCTCGAGTATAACGAACTTTGGTTTGTTATATCCGACTTGGTTCAGCCAGGAAATGACATTCGTTATATCCGAAATTCGCTATAAGCAGGTTCGTTATATCGAGATTTTACTGTATATATATATATATATATATATATATATATATATATATATATATATATATATATATATATATATGTGTGTATTTACCTAGTTGTATTTTACAGGGTTCGAGCAGGGCTCATTATGTCCTGTCTCCATATCTATATTTATCCAACTTGTTCTTAAAATCATGTATACTGGCTGCCTCAACAATCTCCTCTCTCAGTCCATTCCATACATCCACAGTTCTATGTGGAAAACTATACTTCTTCACATCTCTTGAACATGGACTCTTTCCAACCTTCTTTG
>JAPQNM010000012.1:11251301-11261320 GCA_029783475.1 Metacarcinus magister | reverse complement strand
ACACATTAACGGGAAATGTGACAAATAGAATCGTGAAGAACTAATTGTACAAGCAAGTACACTAAAGGTGGGCAGTGACAAGTATGAAAAAATGATCTCAACAGGTCTATTTTTTTTTTTTTTTTTTGTTCTTTTTTTATTTTTTTTTCCTATTTTAGGTCTTAATCTTCATCGAAAGTTAAAGTGTCCAAGAAAACAATTATTTCAAGTCGATCTACCTTGTGGTCCTTAACATAGCCGGACGTTGTTGCACACTTATCTATGTATCACAACAAAACCGTCTTATGTACACACAAATCTCTCTCTGAAGGTAATCCAAGCGAAAACGACCCTTGCAACAAGCAAAACCGACAAAACCCGACCATTCGAACAAGGCCTTGCCTCTTTCTCACTCCTCCTCGGGTGCATCTCTCTCTCACCTCTTCCATTTTCCCTTCTCCCAGTCCAGATGATTGTGATCTTTATCTTTATTTAATAATTTCTTATAATACTGCTCTTGCATATGCGCTTCAAATCCTTGCCTGGACCTTTCTCTTTTTTTTTAATTGTTCCAACAGCCGTTCGATCCCCGATTAGATTCCTTTTGGTGATGATCATTAGGATACTGAGAGTGGGCGTGGCCTGCTGCTCTGTCCTTGCGCGAGTTGGCCAAGTCTACGATGGGAGCGGACCACAGCATCGGAGTCAACTAGTACCGCACTCCACACCTTCTGTATCTTAGCATCCTCCGTTGTGGCACCATCAAATGCAAGCTGATCGTCTGGTGAAGGTTTCAGGCTGTGCTCGTCATTATAAATAAATACAGGCCATATACGAAAAAAAACTTTGGGTGAAATGCTTAACGTTTGGTAATACAAAATATAAAAAGCTTATATAACCAAACCAAACCATACTAACCAAATCTAACAACATAATTTAACCTTAACCTAACGTGACCTATCAATCATAACCAACATAACATAACTAACCTAACATACTTAATATAAATCAAAGACGCTTTGGCGAGGTAAATAATGGTTAACACCGCCTGAAGCCTTCACAAATGTGTGTTGAATACACTATGTACGATTTCATATTTATATTGATATCGTCCGAGCAGTATAGTTATGCAGATTTACCGTTTTGTCATTTATGACCTAGTTATGTTCCTCTGACGAGATCATAACATATCCTTATCCACAGTGGATAAAGGATTCGCCCTAAGGGAGACAGCGTTGGTGCTTGTTGTCATTCTGCAGATGTAAACAACATATTTCCGCGCTTTCCTGCTACTTTTCGCTAGTCAAGCGGGAATATCATCATGTTTAGCGGTGGCGGACCACAACGCTCGCTTACCAGGCGAACGTTCGGATCTGTTTTAAAAGTAAGGAATCCGTCACTCGGTCCCAAGTGCGCTCCAACTTCGCCAAACTTCGGCCCTGAGAGACGAGTGAGTGAGATGCGGTATGAGAGTTTTGACGCTGCCGGAGTGCGTTTTTTCTGGGGCCCGTATTTTCTACTACAACGGTCGTCACACCTGTCGGCCCCTCCAGGACTCACGCCACCCTTCCCGTGCATCCTAAGGTAAACAGGGCTTGTTTTCAGTGCAGTGCAGTGTTTTAGTGTGGTATTTTGGGCGTGGTAGAGTAGTGCCTGTTATTTTGTGTATACAAGCAAGTGTGTAACACATTGGGCATCGTTTCGCTTTACATCCGGGAAAAGCGAGCGGCACACACCCACTCATCAAGAGAGTCACACAGACACTCCATTAGAGCCGCATTTTTGTCGTACACGCGCGGGATTGGATTTCGAAGACCGTTTTGGGGCCGTTTTGGGCCGATCGGTGGCCACCACAAAAACACCTTTTCTTGACTTGGTGCCGAAATATTATTATCTGGCTTACAAACTTTCCTAAAAACTCTATTAAAAGTAAAACATAGCTACTGTACATTTATTTGAAATTATTTGGCGACATTAATTTCCTTTTTGTTATGGTTGCCGAAATTAATGTCAGCGCCGAAAATAATCCTACACAGTACATAACCAAAACTGAGCTGCATAATCTAGGTGGAGTCTAACGCGCTAAATACAACCTCAGAATGACCTCAGAACTTCTATTTGTCACATAACTACAAAAAAAATCCCAATATCTTTCTATTTATCCATGTCTAACTATAATACACTGTTCCCTGGGGCGCAAGTCACTGCTTACTTGAGCTCCCAAAAGTCCCTCTCACTATTTGACCTTCCTAAAGTAGTCATTTAATGTGTAGTCTACAGACCTATTACCGGTAAAGGTTGGTAAGACGACCTATTCGATATCTCCTTACCTTTAGTATGCACTGCAAATTCAACCTCAGAAACTTCTAAAGATTACCTCAAACAGTTATTCCGCTGAATTACAGAAAAAAATACAATTTATTTTAGGTTACGTTAGGTTTGGTTAGGTTACGTTAGGTTTTGTTTTGTTTTGTTTGGTTAGGTTACGTTAGGTTTAGTTTGGTTTGGTTATGTTAGTTTTGGTTAGGCTCATTTAACTGCAGCTCTGGGAAGGTTATGCTAACAAAGTTATCTTATTCGGTAGATTTTTACATCTTCACCAGAATGGCATGTGGCTCCGAAAGAAAATGGCATGTTTTCTAATTGCCTTTGCTATATGATAGCTTCTAACATCTACATCTTCATTACTAAACACTGTTGATTCAATGTACTAAACTCGTATCTGGAACACCTGGATACTGACAAACTATAGATCGAAGTGCTTAAAGATACGTTGTCATCCACTATTCACCCGCTATTGGTACGGCCTATGCCTTATTATTTACCTGGTAAAGCATCTTTCAAGTTATGTTATGTTGATTATGTTATGTTAGGTACGGTTTGGTTCGGTTAGGCTCGGTTATATAAGCTTTCTACCTAAAACTTAGGCACATGCCGTATCTATAAGCGAGCACTATGAGGATACAACATTCGTTAGGTTATGTTTAGATTAGGTTAGGTAATGTTATGTTAGGTACGGTTTGGTTCGGTTATATAAGCTTTTTATATTATATTATACCAAAGTTAGGCACGTGCCGTATCTATAAACGAGCATTTAAGTACGGCTGCCGTACCTGTAAGCTGTGCTATTATAGATAGTACGCCACATACTCATTTCATGACATTACTGGCATTAATCAGGGTAAAGCTGTGCTTTACCCTGATTAAAGCTATGCTTTACCGCTTTACCATACAGTATTATCACATTTGTGTATTCAACGCACTATTTTTCAACTAAGGTACCGTCATTTCCCACAATTAAGGTGGGAATCAGCATATTTTACTCAAATAAGTAACTATTTACTCTCTCTGGGCCGCCATATTTCCTTCTTGTCGGTGTTTTTCAGGGGAATCCAGGTTGCAAACTGAAATCCGTCGTCTCTCAAGACAGCTCCAAGCAGTCTTCGAGGCCGAGTCTTTTCGGCTTGGAACTGTCTTCGTATCCTCCAAGCCGAAAGTGGACGACAAAAACGCGCCAGGCGGGATTGACTTGGGTTTACCGAAGACGATCTTCGAAACCGTGGACGACAAAAATGCGGCTTAGGGCTGGGCGGGATTCGATTACTGGACTCGGATCCCGCGGATCCGTCAGAGCTGCTGGGACCCGATTACTTTTGCCAAGTAATCGGATCCGACGATTACTTTATGGTCAGAGTTCAAAAATGCAAAGTTAAATATTGAACTTGTAAGTGATAATTAGTTACGTCAAACATACGGGTCACAACTTGGGAATGATAATGTTTAAACTAAAATAAATAAAAAAATAACATTGTGGAAATGTAAACTGCTGCTAGATGCTGGCGACACTAGGCAGTATTCTAATACTGCCAAACTTCTCTTCCTTTATTCGAAAGGTGATTGGTTGTTAAGGTGTGACGTCAGAGCGTAGCCTATATATATTGGCTACATCGGCTCCCACAGGGATCCGCGTGTGTGTGTGCTGTGTTGCGTCCGTGTGCCCCCTAACTTGGGGGGCATGGCGGCCTCACGCACACACTCCCGATACTCTGCTATTTTTTTTTCTCCACGAGCATTGCTCACATTTCTGGGGTGGTGTTGACTGCCCAGAGTCCGCTACCACCACACGACGTCACCTACTTTTCACGAAAAACTCCGACGAGCTCTATTGTTAGCCCGTGTGTCCCCTTCGGGGGACACGATAGACACTGAACTGAACTGAACTGGCTCCCACAGCTCAGTCGAGTCAAAGCTGTTTAAAGAGGGGTGACCCGTGCCAGTCTGCTCCACATATGTATGTTAATAAAACTTGAGTAATTATCAGCATAATTATAACTCCTCCACGAACTTTAATTCTTCCTCCATCAAACCGTGTAATTTTTTTTATCTCAAAATTGCTACATTTTCGTGGGCATAGTCTTAAAGTAGTATAACTCTGCTCATAAGTCACGAGCACCGTGGAATTAACTTTAAAACCATCAAAGTTTTGCCTTTTAAACATCATGGCATCGAAGCGAGGCCGATCTGCTCCGATATGGAACTACATGGAGCTCACCAAACCTGATGTCGCTACATGTTTGACATGTAAAGACACATTTAAATGCAGTGGAAGTACGACTTCCAATCTTATCAAACATTTGCGCACCAAACGCCCACTAGATTATGCAGAGAAGAAGGAAGAGAGTGACTGCTCCGTGGCTGAAAAGAGTTCAAGACCATCGACTTCTACAATCAAAACATTCCTATCAAACATTCAATCAAACATTCCTATGAATCTATAAGGCATAGTTAATAGATGGCAAGTAGGCTACATGACATGGTAATTGTTTTATTCTAGTAGTATTACTACCAGTAGTAGTAGTAGTAGTAGTAGTATCATTATTATTATTATTATTATTAGTAGTAGTAGTAGTAGTAGTAGTAGTAGTATCATTATTATTATTATTATTATTAGTAGTAGTAGTAGTAGTAGTAGTATTGAATTCGTCAGGCCGTCAGAACAATGTTCTGACGGCCTGACGAATTCAATACCATTAATGTTCTGAGAACATTAATGGTATTCGTGTAGAGAGCAAGACGATTACTGAGTACGCGGGATCCGTCAGTAATCGTCTGTACTCAGTAATCGTCTGGCCGAATTCACGGATCCAGTAATCGTCTGATTACTGGATCCGTGAGGCGGCCAGACGATTACTGGATCCGTGAGGCGGCCAGACGATTACTGGATCCGTGAGGCGGCTGTCTCACGAATCCAGTAATCGGGTCCGGACCCGAATCTCACGGATCCGCCAGACAAAGTAATCGAATCCACGATTACTGAAATTCACGGATCTTGCCCAGCTCTAATGCAGAGCGTTGCAGCCCAGGCCCAGGCTGCGCTCACCGCTCACTGCTCACCGCTCAGTGCGCTGCAGCTGAAGGAAGACTGTTGATGTAGAAGGTTATGTTCATTCACCTCTCCAGTTTGAAGGCAAAATACATCTTATTTACCAGGTAAATATATCTAACCTAACACATAATTAACCTAAACCCATCCTACGCCCCCCCCCCACACACACCCCTCATAGGCCTAGGCACCAGGGAAATAGGGTAAATAAGGTTAGCTACATTTGGGGACACCAAGCTGCTGGAGTCGATCCAACGAAGGTGGACGAGAAATATAGAGGGCTTGGAGAATCTTTCCTATGGAGAAAGGCTCAAAGCTTTGGACTTATTCTCTGTGTATGGTAGGCTATTGAGGGCTGATCTCATTGATTGTTGGAAGATCTTGCATGGCACTGCCCTTTTTGTCCCAAATAGATTGTTCCATCAAGCACCAGCAGTGGGTACAAGGGGCCATGCTTATAAACTTGCTCATAGCCATTGTACACTTGAGTGTCGGAGACGTTTCTTCTCAATGCGCGTTGTGGGTGTATGGAACTCTCTTCCTTCATCAGTTGTCCAGCTAAACAATCTTGGCCCTTTTAAAGCAGCTCTCAAGGACTTTCTCAGTGATAGATTGTATGAATATCATCCTAGATTTATTCTTAAGTGTAATACAATGCACTTTCCAGCCTATTTTTTGAGGTTATATACTCTCGACTGATGGATATTGATAGGCTGGCGCATTGTTTTATACTGATTTTTCAGTACTCGACTTGATCATTTAACAGCGTATGGCTCAGAGGGAAAGGTCACCCAGGTAAGATACCCAGGTAAGTTACGTAATGTACAACACGTTTGTGGTGGTTTTATTTGGGGGACGGCCTTTGTTTGGCCACAGAGGCTCTTTAAAAATCTGGCAGGTGCCTCAAATTCTAAGTCCACACATGTTAAGTTAAGGTTGTTAGGTTAGGTTATGGTTAAGTTAGGTTAGGTTCGGTTCAGTTAGGTTCGGTTATATAAGATTTTTACATTTTATTACCCAAAGGTTGTGGGTTCTCAACCTTAGATTTTTTCTGGATTTGGGTAATAAAATGTAAAAATCTTATATAACCGAACCGAACCTAACCTAACAACCTTAACCTAACCATAACTTAACATCTGTGTGGACTTAAATTTGAGGCACCTACCAGATTTTTAAAGAGCCTCTGTGACCAAACTAAGGCCGTCCCCCAAATAAAACCACTACAAACGTGTTGTACATTACGTACCTCATCACCTATGTCAATATTTTGGTGATCCGTGAGGAGATGCTATTAGTAAGATTTACCGCCCTTTCTTTTTTCTCTCCTTCCCTACATGCTAAACATAGTGTACTCAACACATCTGTGAAGGTTTCAGGCGGGGGTCACCATTATTTACCTCGCAAAACGTCTTTGAAGTTGTTATGTTATGTTATGTTAGGTTGGTTAGGTTATGTTAAGTTATGGTTAGGTTAAGGTTGTCAGGTTAGGTTACGGTTATGTTATGGTTAGGTTTAGTTAGGTTCGGTTCAGTTAGTATCGATTATATAAGATTTTTATATTTTATTACCCAAATCCAGAAAAAATCTAAGGGTTTGAACCCTAATTTTTGGGTAATAAAATGTAAAAATTTTATATAACCGAACCTAACTGAACCGTACCTAACCATAACATAACCGTAACCTAACCTAACAACCTTAACTTAACATAACCTACCCATAACTTAACCTAACCTAACCAACATAACCTAACATAACATAACCTTACATAACTTCAAAGACGTTTTGCGAGGTAAATAATGGTGACCCCCGCCTGAAACCTTCACAGATGTGTTGAGTACACTATGTATAGTATGTAGGGAAGGAGAAAAATAAGAGAGGGCAGAAGGCTTTATTCTGCACTTTTACCATTTATTTATTTATTATTGTTTGTTTATCTATTTTTTTAATTGTTTTTCTATAAGGTTGATTACGTGTGTGTGTGTGTGTGTGTGTGTGTGTGTGTACATCCTGTCTGTGTATACGTATCGATGCTCTGTGTGTGTGTTTGTGTGCGTGTCTGTTTGTGTGTGAACGTATTAAGATATGCGCAAAAGTGTGTCTTTGTGTGTGTGTACGTATGTGACTGCGTGTGTTTGCGTGTGTGCGCGTGCATGTGTGTGTGTGTGTGTGTTTATTTCTTAACAAGATCTTAGGGAGCGAAAGAATGATAGAGATTGATAGATAAGAAAGAGAGAGAGAGAAAAAAAAATATATATATATATATATATATATATATATATATATATATATATATATATATATATATATATTTGTCAGTGTGATTTTGTAAGTAGGAAATTGTGTGTTTGTGTGTATGTGTGTGTGTGTGTTAATAGATTTCCAATATTTTCCTAATTCTTTGTTTCTTTATATTATCTTAACTTTTCTTTATCTATCTTCCTTTCTTTCTTTCTTTCTTTATTATTATCATCATTATTGTTATTATCTTTCTTTCTCTTCTTTCTCTATCTATCTATCTTTCTTTCTTTCTTTGTTTTCCTATCTCTCTATTTCTTCTTTTTATATTTTCTTTCTTTCTTCTCCTATCTTTCTTTTTCTTCTTTCTCTTATCTTTCTTTCTTTAATAATTATTGTCTTGTGACTTACGAACTATTTTCATTATTATTACTACTATTATTATTACTATTATTTTCATTAGTATGCATTTCACACACACACACACACACACACACACACACACACCTTCATACACTCTTTTCACAGCCATTTTCACCCAATATTCACCCATTTTTACCCCTAATCACCCATTTTCACCCATATTAAACCTTAAATCACCCATTTTCATTCATTTTTCATGTTACATCGTGTTTCCCCAATATCACCCAATTTTCACCCATATTTTATCCATTTTTATCATCATTCACCCATTTTTCACCCTAAATCACCCATTTTAATCCAAATTAGACCTTTTTTCATCATTTTTCACCATTTTCTTAATTTATTCACCCATAATTCACCCATTTTCCTTTTTTAGGTGTGTGTTGGTTATACACGCTCGAGGCTCCACCCCTACCTCTACCTCTACCTCCACCACCATCACCACCACCAATACCACCACCACCACCACCACCACCACCACCACCACCACCACCACCACGCACCCACCAGGAACAGGTAAGGGGGAGATGGGTAGAAGGGTGTGTGTGTGTGTGTGTGTGTGTGTGTGTTTTGGGGTGTTTGGATATGTGTGTGTGTTTGTTTGGGGTATGTGTGTTTTGGGGAAGGAGGGGAAAGGTGTGTGTTTGTGTGTGTGTGTATATATTTATCTATGTCTATATATACGTACGTCTATAACTTAGCATAATACTCTCTTCTTTCTTCTTTGCAATAAGGATAAGTTAGTTTAGGTTAAGTTAGAAGTGGTGTTTGGGTGTGTGTGTGTTTGTTTGGGGGAAGGGTAGAAGGGTGTATGTGTGTGTGTGTGTGTGTGTGGGTGGGTGGGTGTAGGGGAAGGTGAAGTTTCTCTGGTGATAAGTTGTCCTGTATTACCACTCCCAAATTTTTCTCTTTTTTTGCTATTGATATAATATTTTGTATTAATTTGTATGTATATTTGTGTATCATTACATTATTTTGCTAGTGTGTGTGTGTGTGTGTGTGTGTGTGTGTGTGTGTGTGTGTGTGTACAAATACTGATCTATTTCATATTTTCTTCCCTTCCCTTCCCTTCCCTTCCCCTCCCTTCTCCTCCCTTCCTTCCCCTCCTTTCCTTCCTTCCTTCCTTCCTTCTTTCTTTCTTTCTTTCTTTCTTTCTTTCTTTCTTTCTTTCTTTCTTTCTTTCTTTCTTCTTTCCTTCTTTCTTTCTTCCTTCCCTCCCTCCCTCCCTCCCTCCCTCCCTTCCTCCCTTCCCTCCTTCCTCCCTTCTTTCCCTCCCTAACCTAACCTAACTTTCCTTACTCTTCCTCCCTCCTTCCCCTCCCTAACCTTATCTAATACCCCCTCCCTTCCTAACCTAAAACCCGCCCCCCCAAAAGGAGCCAGTTAGGGGTGCCTGTAGTGGAGGTTATAACCAGTCCACTACCACTGCGCAAACGTAAATTTGGAGTGGCAGACACCAGCATGGGGAGGAAACGTAACACCACTATAACTCCAAAAACCAGCAACAATACCCCTAGTAGTAGTAGTAGTGACGGTACACCTACTACTACTCCTACTACTGCTGCTCCTAACTTATTACAACACTACCATAATCACCACTATAACTACAACCACCACACTACTGCTACTCCCCCTCCCCCTCCTCCACCACCTCCCCCTCCCCCTCCTCCCCATCCTCCCCCTCACCCCCCGCCCGGCAGAGCCCCCCACCACCTCCACGGCGCCTCCAGCAGTGCCAGCTAAAAGAAGGAGGTTGACCGCTGGTAACACTGATCTCAGGCTTAACGTAAGTATAACAAACAAACAAACACACACACATATACATACATATAAACACTCACATACATGCATACATATATACATACATACATACATACATAGTCATACATAGGTTAGGTTACATTAGGTTACACACACACACCTTCCCCAACAGACCCCAACACTTATAGATGATATTAATACATAAAGAAAACATTGATTGATATAGAAATTAATGAAA
>JAPQNM010000012.1:11233801-11246301 GCA_029783475.1 Metacarcinus magister | reverse complement strand
TGTATATTCATTTTGATGATTTTAACTTATGAAATATTTATCATTTCGTATTCATAATTTTAGTAATGTAATGTGTATTCATTTTGATCATTCTAACTCCTGCTGTGTTTTTTTCAGTGTTTCCGAACGCTGTCAACAGAGTGAAAGATGTAGATTATTCCAGTGAGTTTCCCCCGGATGACATGACACAAGATGACTGGATTGAGATGTCGGCTGACACACAAGGAACACAGAGGTGGAAGCAAATGGAGGTACAGGAAGTTTTTACAGTATTTATTTTTTTTTATTTATATTTATTTTATATTTATTTATTTTATTATTATTATTTATTTATTTTATTTTTATTTATTTAAACCCATTATTAACCCATTTATTTAACCCATTACTCATTTTATTATTATTATTATTATTTATTTATTTTTTATCCTTTACCCGTGTGTTATCGTCATCATCATTATCATCTTACTGTTCACCCAATACAAGTTTTCTAAAGATGTCATTTTCAGGTTAATATTTTCAAGCTTGCTAGCCTCCTGGCTAGTACAGTGGTAACGCGTTGGCCTTGCATTCCCTTGGTCGGCAGATCGAGTCCCCGCCCGGGCCTGTGATGCTTAACCCGTAGAGTGCGAGCCACAGCTCAGGCTGGAGAGCGTGCGAGTGCGAGCCACAGCTCAGGCTGTAGGAGCTTCATAATATAGTTATAATTGCGCACCCACGGATGGACTGGGAAACCCCTATTGCGCACTCTACGGGTTAAGCTGTTTACTGGGGAGGAACTGCTGTGGTCGGGCACCACAGTGGGGCAGCGGTGGTCCACCACGACTGTGAGGCATAGTCCTCTAAACAAAAACCTAGTAATACAAAGTTTTGAGTGATTAATATTCCTTAGTGATTATTGTTATTATTATTTTTTTTCCTTTCCCATTATTGTAATTATTATCATTATTATTAATTTGTTGCCGTTAGTTAGTGTTGTTATTTTCAAGCTTGCTGCTATTCCATTATATTCAGAATTATTGTTTCAACCTTACACAAGTGCAGTAATAACATGACTTGAATTAGCAATGAAATGTATTATTTATAAGCAGTGATATTTGATCTGTAATACAACACACACACTAATGGTAAATGTTGTTATCTATAGAAACCCAATCCACCTGCTAACACTGTTCAAGAGGCAACTATACCAAGAGTTCCTGTCACCTTCAACACCAGCACAATGGATCAAGATGGACTAGAGGAAATGGAGTATTACTTTGATGAAGATGTATCACTAGGATCTAAAGCAAGGTAGTACATACACTTACTTGAATGTATTAGCTCTTAACTATCTATGTATCGATATACCTGGCTTATCTACCTCTTAAAGGCAGGTGGAAGTACTGTATGCATCAGGGTTAGGTCTAAGTACAGGCCACTGTACTTAGACCTAACCCTGATGCATACTTGGAGTTAAGTACAGGCAACTGTACTTAAGTCCAAGTCCAAGTACTTGGACATTTTTCAAGTACAGGTACAAGTACAAGTACATGTCATTGTTCTTAAGTAAAAGTACAAGTACAAGGTGAAGGAGTGGAGAGTGGAGCGTGACAGAAAATAAACGTGTACTGGTCTTGTCTAGACGGTGTCTACTGTAGCATGTTACCAATTGAGAAAATACTACATGATTATATTCTTTTATCCTATATTACACTACAATATCATAACACTCAATGTACGTATTTACCCAATAGTATCAACACAAAGTTCAATACAATCTATATACAGTATATAACTTTTAATTAAATACAATGTACTAGTACTTGTTTGTACTTGCATGTACTTGATATTTTTCAAGTAATTTGGGTCTAAGTACAAGTACAAGTAACATTTCAAACTCCAAGTACAAGTACATGAAAATCTGTACTTAAGTATAAGTACAAGTACAAGTACTTTGACCCAACCCTGGTATGCATATTCCATACAGACATGTATTCTAAATCCCTGTTACTTAACCAACAAGATTTGAACACTGATAAATGAGAAACCTTGCATTTTTTTTATAAGCGTGGTTTGCTAATAGTGTAAAAATATAACAGTATATCCTAATCTTTAACAGGGAAGTGACACACAAATATAAACAACAACCAACATTTACTGGAGGAAAGGTGAAAAAAACCCACCAACAACACCTTCATCTCCAAGGACAAGAATTACACCCGAGCTCTGTACAAGACACCCACCAAGGAGGAGGACTCCCCCTTGAAGGCACCTGAGGGAGTGAGGTTCAGCGGCAACGTGAGGAATGACGGCATCACAGGAGAGTTCAGCGGCATGAACTACCCACACTGTAAAGAAATGCTCAAGGTAATTACACACACACACACCATCGTTAGCAAACATACTTAATGATAATAATATTAACCTAAATAATCAAATGTTTGCTGGTAATGAAGTCAGGATACATTTATTCTTCATAACAGAGCACACACCACTGCTTACTGTATTTATTTTATTATTTTTTTATCTTTTTCTCTCAGTTGTGTTTTAAAGCTTTTATTAATGACTGGTTTCTTGCTTACTGTAGTTTATTTTATTATTTTTTCTCTTTTTCTCTCAGTTGTGATTTAAATTTTTTATTAATGTCTGGTTTCTTACAGTTTTAATGAAATATCAAGAATTTTTTATTTATTTATTTTTTTTTATATTAAAAGGGTAATGGCTAAGGGAAAACAGAAATAAGTAAAAAAAAATCCCGCTTGTCGCCAGACCCTGTAAAGAGGACAGTAGGAGAATAGAAGCAAGGGGTGGAGATCCAGTTAACATTAGAGGTGTCTTGACACTCCTCTCTTGAAAGAGTTCAAGTCATAGGCAGGTGGAAAAACAGACAAAGGAAGAGAGTTCCAGAGTTTACCAGTGTAAGGGATGAAAGAGTGAAGATACTGGTTAACTCTTGCATTAGGAAGATGGACAGAATAAGGATGAGAAGAAGTAGAAAGTCTTGTGCAGCGAGGCCGCGGGAGGGGGGGAGGCATGCAGTTAGCAAGTTCAGAAGAGCAGTCAGCATGAAAATAGCGGTAAAAGATAGATAAAGATGCAACATTGCAGCGGTGACTTAAAGAATCAAGAAAGTCAGTTAGAGGAGGAGAGTTGATGAGACGAAAAGCTTTAGACTCCACCCTGTTTAAAAGAGCTGTGTGAGTTGAGCCCCCCCAGACATGTGAGCCATACTCCATACATGGGCGGATAAGGCCCCTGTACAGAGCAAGCAGCTGAGAGGGAGAGAAAAATGGACGCAGACGCCATAGGACACCTAACTTCTTGGAAGCTGATTTAGCAAGAGTAGAGATATGAAATTGCCAGTTTAGATTTTTAGCAAAGGATAGACCGAGTGTGTTTAATGTGGTGGAGAGGGGAAGTTGAGTGTCATTGAAGAAGAGGGGATAGTTATCTGGAAGGTTATGTCGAGTAGATAGTTGTAGAAATTGAGTTTTTGAGGCATTGAACAAAACTAGGTTTGCTCTGCCCCAATCAGAAACAAGTGAAAGATCAGAAGTTAAGCGTCCTATAGCATCTCGCCTTGAGTCATTTAATTCTTGTTGGGTTGGGCGTCTGTTGTACGACGTTGAAAAATGCAAGGTGGTGTCATCAGCATAGGAGTGGATAGGGCATTGAGTCAGATTTAGGAGATCATTGATGAATAATAGAAAGAGAGTGGGTGATAGGACAGAACCCTGAGGAACACCACTGTTGATAGTTTTAGGAGAAGAACAATGACCGTCCACTACAGCAGCAATAGACTGGTCGGAAAGGAAACTAGAGATGAAGGTACAGAGAGAAGGATAGAATCCGTAGGAGGGTAGTTTAGAAATTAAAGATTTATGCCAGACTCTATCGAAGGCTTTCGATATGTCAAGGCCGACAGCAAAGGTTTCACCGAAGTCCCTAAAAGAGGATGACCAAGATTCAGTTAGGAAAGCAAGAAGATCACCAGTAGATCGGCCTTTACGGAAACCATACTGGCAATCAGAGAGAAGGTTGTGAGCTGATAGATGCCTCATTATCTTCTTGTTAAGGACAGATTCAAAGGCTTTAGAAAGGCAGGAAATCAAAGCTATAGGGCGGTAGTTAGAAGGATTGGAGTGGTCACCCTTTTTAGGGACAGGTTGAATGTGAGCAAACTTCCAGCAAGAAGGATAGGTAGAAGTAGAGAGACACAGACGAAAGAGTTTGACCAGGCAGTGAGCGAGTTCGGAAGCACAGTTTTTGAGAACAACAGGAGGGACTCCATCCGGACCGTAAGCCTTCCGAGAATCAAGGCCAGAGAGGGCCTGGAAAACGTCATAATAAAGAATTCTAATTTTAGGGATGAAGTAGTCAGAGGGTGGAGAAGTAGGAGGAATATGCCCAGTATCATCCAAAGTAGAGTTGGTAGCAAAGGTTTGAGCGAAGAGTTCAGCTTTAGAGAAAGAAGAGACAGCTGTGGGGCCATCTGGTTGAAGTAAAGGAGGGAAAGATGAAGAAGTAAAATTGTTAGAGATATTATTGGCTAGATGCCAGAAATCACGAGAAGAGTTAGAGTTGGAAAGATTTTGACATTTTCTATTGATGAAAGAATATTTAGTAAGTTGGAGAATAGATTTGGCATGATTACGGGCAAGTGTAGTTAAAAGGTTCGTTTTATCATCTTTCTAGATATTCCATCAGCGGTTTGGTTTAAGACGATTCCGAGAGAACCAAAAAGAGGTGATCAATGCAGCCCTGCTCGGCAAAGACCGTTTTATTCTCATGCCAACGGGCGGAGGGAAGAGTTTGTGTTACCAGGTCAGTCAATGTCTACTGGCCCCAAAGGTATATGATGTAAAAAAGAAGAAAAAGTCATGCAGGTTAATATGATTTCACGAAGTAGTAATTAGTTTAGGTTTGTTTACAATGCTGGCGACTAAAGATTTTTATCATATCAGTGCTGGTGACTTTTTATTTAAATTTTGTTTTATGTTGTGAATACGTATGAATTTATATGATTTATTTTCCTTTAGCTCCCAGCGTGTGTTACTGAAGGCGTCACCATTGTAATTTCACCCCTGAAGTCCCTGATGCAAGACCAAGTACAGAAATTGGCTTCACTAGATGTAAGTATATACCAACCTAACACTGACTGTATTCTCTCTTTAAAGAATCTAATTATTATGATTTTACAATTGAAAGGAAGGAAATGTATTGAAAAAACTATGGGATATACTCTTGCAATTGTGGTATGAATTATTGAATGCATTTGTGGTATGAATTATTTATATAGAATACATTTGTGGTATGAACTATTGAATACATTTGTGGTATGAATTATTGAATACATTTGTGGTATGAATTATTGAATACATTTGTGGTATGAATTATTGAATACATTTGTGGTATGAACTATTGAATACATTTGTGGTATGAATTATTGAATACATTTGTGGTATGAATTATTGAATACATTTGTGGTATGAATTATTGAATACATTTGTGGTATGAATTATTGAATACATTTGTGGTATGAATTATTGAATACATTTGTGGTATGAATTATTGAATACATTTGTGGTATGAATTATTGAATACATTTGTGGTATGAATTATTGAATACATTTGTGGTATGAATTATTGAATACATTTGTGGTATGAATTATTGAATACATTTGTGGTATGAATTATTGAATACATTTGTGGTATGAATTATTGAATACATTTGTGGTATGAATTATTGAATACATTTGTGGTATGAATTATTGAATACATTTCAGATAGATGCCAAGCGACTTGGTGGAGACATTGAGCTGCAAGAGGAAAACCAGATCTACTTGGATCTCTCAAGGAAGGACATTGGTAATCTTTTGGTCATATTTCTACTGTACACTTTCAAAAATTAAAAAGTTATGGAGCGGTGGAAATATTTGGGTCATATTTTTACTGTACACTTTCAAAAATTAAAAAGGGATCAAGCGAGGGGTCTGGGAAGCCTCTCCTCTGTATTCTCTCCTATAAAAAGACAGTGTAGAGGAGGAAGGGGAGAGTAAAATCACTCTGAACCCTAAATGCCTTATCTTAGCTACCCCTTTTAATGAAGAAATAAACCATATATACAGACAGATGGATAGATAAATAGATAGTTTTCCTGTATTGCATTATTTCCATCATCATTGTTTTGAAATTCCACAGAGATGAAACTCCTTTACGCTACGCCAGAGAAGATTAGGGCCAGCCAGAAATTCAACAACCTCCTACAACGACTATATAACCTAACATTTATTTCCATCCTTTCCCAGGTTATATGTGCAACAATAGCCTTTGGGATGGGTATTGACAAGCCAGATGTTAGGTTTGTAATGCACTACACATTACCTAAGAGTATTGAGGGTTACTACCAAGAGTCTGGCCGTGCTGGGAGTGATGGTGATCCGGCTGATTGTATACTGTTCTACTCCTACGCTGACATGCATCGCCTCCGTAAAGTTATAGATAGTGAGTATTAAAGAAAGTTATGTAGCGTGTTAACTTACTCTGGGTATCTTCCAGTTATTTTTCTTCTTCAATTTTGTCTTTCTGTCTTTTTTAAAAATTTTTTATATACTTTGTTTTCGTATCTCGTCTTGTTTTTCTTAATTTTGTCTTTCTATCTCTCTCTTCTCGTAACTTTGTCTTCCTATTTATTTATTTTTTTTTCTTAATTTTACGTCTTTTCTGTTATGTTGTAATTGTTATTCCATGAGGATTTGAAAGGCATCACAATTAAGATACATTAGGCTCTTAAATTTTGTGAGTTTTTATTTTGTTGTTTATTATTGGGATGCAAAAAAGACCTTTACACAATTTCAACTTTGGATGAAAAAACAAAAAACATTTGAATCTTGATGGGTTGCAATTTCTTCTAAATCTTATAAAATTAATAGATAAGCAAATTAATAAATGAAAGGTAAATAATCTGAGTTTCAGTGTTCGTGTCCTAGTAATGTATTGCTTCACTATTTTAGTAATTACACATTAATAACTAAGATTAGGTTTGCTTCACATAAATATAAATTACAAGAGTAGGAAGAAGTGGTGAAAATTCTAATAGATTCACATATTTCCCATAGTGGACCAAGAGAACTGGCAGGCTAAACAGAACCATTTTGACAACCTGCGGCACATGGTGGCCTACTGTGAGAACCGGACGGATTGTAGACGCTCACAGGTCCTCAACTACTTCGGTGAAATATTTGACTAGGAAAACTGCCGCCGGAATGTTCAAGTGGCTTGTGATAACTGCAAAAATTCGGTAAGATGAGAGGAAGTATGAATTTTTACATATATACAGATAAATAGATAGATAGATGAATATCAAGAGAAATATACAATCAATGCAAAATACACATATCATTACCTAGTTTTTGAGCAGCAAATTGCTGAGTAACGTCTAAAAGAGCTTCTCCATGTTTTTCATAATTGGCTCTTGTGACGTGAGGTATTTTCATCATCTCTTCTTCACTCTCAGGAAGTTGACTTGACATGCATCTGAGGAGACAAACATATCATTAGGAGGGAGGGAGGGAGGGAGGGAGGGAGGGAGGGAGGGAGGGAGGGAGGGAGGGAGGGAGGGAGGGAGGGAGACTGGAAGATGATACGAAATATGACGAAGAAAAAACAAGAAGAAAAGAATGACATACGAAAATAGGAGAAAGATAAACAGAAGGGCACGACGGACGGACGGAAGGAAGGAAGGAGGGAAGGAAGGAAGGCAGAAAGGAAGGAAGGAAGGAAGGAAGGAAGGAAGGAAGGAAGGAAGGAAGGAAGGAGGGAGGGAAGGAAGGAAGGAAGGAAGGAAGGATGAAAAGAAGGAAGGAAGAGAAGGAGGGAAGGAAGGAAGGAGGGAAGGAAGGAAGGAAGGAAGGAAGGAAGGAAGGAAGGAAAGAAGAAAGGAAGGAAGGAAGGAGGGAAGGAAATAAGGAAGGAAGGAACACACACACACACACACACACACACACACACACACACACACACACACACACACATCTAACGTAACCTATCCTAACCTAACTTAACTTCACCTAATCCACTTTTTATTTTCACTCCACCCACATCCAGCCACTTCTCGCCACCCACTCCACTACCCATCCACCCACTTTGAAACTCCTTACTCCCTACACCTTGTTTTTAAATATTAACTATAGCAACCAAGCCTCATATGTTCTCTCTCTCTCTCTCTCTCTCTCTCTCTCTCTCTCTCTCTCTCTCTCTCTCTCTCTCTCTCTCTCTCTCTCATTATCATAATTACTTCTGAATTTCATTATTATTGTTATCATCATTATTTTTATTACAAAAAAGTAAGTATATTGATCAGTCATTCATTTCATTCCATTTGCATTGTACAGGATTCCTGGTCAGTGTTAGTGTCCGACTTTTTCTCCGATGCCACCCATGTAATTTGTTTGTAAAATCGTTATTTGTGTATGAAACATTATTATTGTTATTATTATGATTATTATTATTGTTATTAATACTATTAGTAGTAGTAGTAGTATTGTTTTTATTCCATATTATTATTATTACATATTATTAATATTATATTATCATTATTATTACTATATTTACTATTATCATTATTATCATCAATTTACATTATTATTATTATTATTATTACTATTATATATATATTATCATTATTACTATTATCATTATCATTATCATAAACTTTACTACTATTATTATTACTACTACTACTACGTAATACTACTTCTACTACTACATCATTATCATTAATAATACTATTCGTACTAATTAGTATATAGCTTAATTTTCAATAGTTTTGTTGCTGATACTGCTATACTGTTGTTATTATTTTTGATGATGTAATTATATTAGTAGTAGTAGTAGCAGAAGTAGTAGTAGCAGAAATAGTAGTAGTAGAAATAAAAATAGTAATAGTAATAGTAATAGTAGTAGTTGTAGTTGTAGTTGTAGTTGTTGTAGTTGTTGTTGTTGTTGTAGTTGTAGTTGTAGTTGTAGTGGTAGTGGTTGTTGTTGTAATACTACGTAGTATCATCTTTATCGTTATCATCGCCGTGAATGAGGAGCCTCAAAGATCAATAGCACTGAGAGCCGCTACTCATCTCTGGCTCACTATACTAAATCAAGATACAGTGCAAGCAGATCTGCAGTGTTGGAAGGCGGTCGATCTGGCGTGTGAAGATGCCGGAGCGAGAAAAGATGTATTATCTTGTAACTTCTATCTTATTTTCTATCCTAAAACTGTTATTTATTCCCTTTGTCTTAAAGAGTTTTTTAATATACCTTTTTCTAACTACCTGTCATTATCATTACCAGAAAACAGGTCATATGGCAGTATTTTCACGTGTGTACTTCCATATAATTGTACACGTAAGTTGTTTTAGTAAACTACTCATGTTATCCCTAAATGTTTAGTTTGACGCAAAGATAGATGGCATGAGAGAACCACGGCAGGTGTACGTGAGTGTATTCACGGGGTTGTGTTTATGTCTTAGCCTTGTAACTGTCTGCCGGTCACCACCTGCCTTCTACCACTCCTTGGCCCTAACCTACTTACTATATATAGACGCTCCATGCAAACACTACCACCAACAGGACACTTATACCAAGGACACTCGCGAGATACATGTTTCTATTAGACCATTTAGATCGATGCGGAAGTGACGACCGCTTATCTGTAACGACTCCATTGATGATAACGAGGTAATCATCACTCGAATCATCTAGTTATATAATAACAAAACAGGTAATTCCACACAACTGAAGTATGTAATGAATGTGAAGTATGTAATATGATGCATTTTAGCGGTTCAAAAGGTCTGAGGCTTCATAACTAGATGATTCGAGTGATGATTACCTCGTTATCATCAGTGGAGTCGTTACAGATAAGCGGTCGTCACTTCAGCATCGATCTAAATGGTCTAATAGAAACATGTATCTCGCGAGTGTCCTTAATATAAGTGTCCCGTTGGTGGTAGATTGTAGATTATATTATAATCTACAATGTTAATATGTAAACGTAAGAAAAAGAGGCACCACGCCACGCTGTTTCTTTACATACTCTCTTCTCTCTCCAAACACACACACACACACACACACACACACACACACACACACACACATCTACATATACAGTGGAAAGCCTTCTGGTTATCATATTCAACGGAACTAAAGCATTAATATAAATAAATCCGCGTAATATTCTGAGAGGCAAGTCCATCCTGCCTCTATAAAGCCTACTGGCGCCAACGGCTTATGATATATATATATATATATATATATATATATATATATATATATATATATATATATATATATATATTATAATAATATATAATAATAATAATAATAATAATAGCTCTACATGTTCAAAAGTATCTAGTTATCTTTATTATCTTGAAGTGCATCACTACCAGTCTCCTCTCCTTCCAAGGCATTCATCACCATTATTAACAGTTTCAATCACACTATTACTCTCAACACTCGACACCATACACGGCCAACCTCATACCATCTCCTATAAATGTGTTTTTGTTTTTCCTTCCATATGATTTAATTTTTTTTTAGTTCATTTCAGCGTTTTGATGTTTCATTTGTTATGCCAAGGAATAGTAGCCATTATAGGACCACGACAATCTTGACCCCCGATAATGGGAAGTGCGCCCACCCGCCCGTGCCCCGCCATGTTGTTGTTCATGTTGTTTGATTCACTTGCCAATGGCACTATTTCTTTTGCAAATTAACCTAATCAGACCTAACCTCACGTTCTAGAATTCAAACTTTGGAAAAATTTTAAATCTACACCAGAATGCACCAGGATTTAAATAACACACTTTTCGTATACATTTTTGATCCATTTCGAATGATTTTGACATTCATTTCCGTCGCAAATGCATATATATTAAGATATCCTCATCACCCCCAACAAGCTTGGGGACCTGTGGGAATGCTGGGTTCTTGGGGGAAGACGAAATACAATGATTTACGCTATAAACAAGGTGCCAGAATCACTAACACAACCTAACAATGACCTATTGACGAACGCGCAATGCACTGACGGTCACAAAACCTGGCGTGTGGCTACGAAAAATATGGCGTCTGCACTTCGCCCTACTCACGATTTTTGGTCATAGAAAACATTTGATATCTTTTAAATTAACATAACATAACAAAACCTAAATCAAACAAACCTTAACCTATATTGACAAATAACAGAACTTTGTTCAAACCAAACTAAACTTTACCTCATTCCCGAAGAGAAGGTCTCATAGAAAACATTGACTATCTCACAAACTAGGAATTTGCGACGGAAATGTAATTAAGAAAACCTTCTCAGAATGCATCAGATAATGTCAAAATACAACCATCAATTCTTTAGAACATCCTGGTGAAGATGTAAGATAATACCCAAACTTTCAATGGATCGTCATAGTCAGAAGAATAGATAGGAACTAGTTTCTATTTGCACGATTAGAAAACATACAGGTGTACACTACATGCTATAAATCCACTGGGGTTGCCCGCTAATAATAAATCAATAAAATAAATATATACCAATTCAAGTGGCCAGCAGATTGTTACTAAAATCACATTTGTATCCGCTGTTTGCAACAATGTTTATCCCTGGTCTGTTATATACAATGTCACGCTTCTAATACTCACTCATTTGATGGCTTGTTTCGGGGAGTTGCCAGCCGGTCCAATGGTAACGAGGCTTAACAATGCACCTTGTAATTACACGCTATAGAGGTGGTAACTGCACTGCACTAATGTTTGTTTATATCACGGCTCTCCTCCTCCTCCTCCTCCCACACACTAACACACTCTCAAACCCGTTACTCGTCCAGCCCCAAACTGTGCTCAAGAAAATGTATATCACTTTCAGCCACACCGAAATATCAAAGGTTCACGTGGTGGTCAGGTCACGAGGCTGGAACGTAGTATACCCTCCCTCCACCGTGGTCCGAGGCAAACTGATATCTCGCCGCTGTAGTAGAAAATACGGGCCCCAGAAAAAACGCACTCCGGCAGCGTCAAAACTCTCATACCGCATCTCACTCACTCGTCTCTCAGGGCCGTACTAGTTATGGCGAAGTTGGGGCGCACTTGGGACCGAGTGACGGATTCCTTACTTTTAAAACAGATCCGAACGTTCGCCTGGTAAGCGAGCGTTGTGGTCCGCCACCGCTAAACATGATGATATTCCCGCTTGACTAGCGGAAAGTAGCAGGAAAAGCGCGGGAAATATGTTTGTTTACATCTGCAGAATGACAACAAGCACCAACGCTGTCTCCCTTAGGGCGAATCCTTTATCCACTGTGGATAAGGATATGTTCATTGATCTCGTCAGAGAACATAATTAGGTCATAAATGACAAAACGGTAAATCTGCATAACTATACTGCTCGGACGATATCAATATAAATATGAAATCGTACATAGTGTATTCAACACATTTGTGAAGGCTTCAGGCGGTGTTAACCATTATTTACC
>JAPQNM010000012.1:11218801-11228801 GCA_029783475.1 Metacarcinus magister | reverse complement strand
GGTTCCTGTATTGATCATAGTGCTGTGTATCTGGGCTGCCCCATCAACTCGGTCAGTCCTAGCTTCACTTTTTAAAAATATCAATAATGCTTCCCACTGTTCTAAAAGTCTGGAAATGACTGACCCTCTTGAAAGCCATCGAGTCTGTGAAAGTTTTAAGATTCTGTGTTAGGGTGCATGAACTAGCTTTTGAATAATCTGAAAATTGTGTTGCCGTTTACTGCTACGTGCAAAGTAACAACAAACATCTTTCACAATATCATCTTCAGAATCGAGAGCCTTTATAAAAAAAGACTGGATGCTAGCTAACACTTTTTTTAGTTTCATAGTTTTTTGTGTTTTCCTAAATCTTGGTGTTGCATAAGAGACGATTTGTTACAATTCCTTAACTTGATATCACAAACACTGCAAAGGGCTGTATACTTATCATTTGGATCCGGCTTCACTCAGCCATTAAGACTAGGGTCTTTCTGCCATTCTGTGTTAAAAGCTTGTTGATACCATATTTTTGTTTTGTTTTTAGGTGGGGTTCTATAGGCACTTCCCCCTGGTACAGGATGATCAACATTTCTCTGATCACTTATTGTTTCTTTTTTAAACAAGTACGCCTGACCAAGGTATCCAGTGTCCCTCTTAGAACTGAGCGTGAAAGATGTGACGCCTCCCTCCCTCAGTATCACATACGTGTCCTATACCTGTCCCTCCCTCCCAGTCTCATAGTACGTGTATCATATACTTTTGCCTGTTGCTAGGTGCCACATCGTTAGGAAAATATCTCTTACTCATATCTACAAATTTATTACATAGAGTAGTACCAGAAATTCAGCATTTTCCTGAAAGTCGGACCAAATGTACTTGGCGCACCAAAAGGTACTAAATCTGATACGTTAGTATCAGATTTGGCAATCCTGCATGAACGGTCAAGACTCGAGAGGAAGGTGAGTCAGCCCAAGATCACAGCGACACGCGTAGACTGGACGTGACATCACGGGCACCTCACCGCCCGTTCACCCCTCACCCTCTGTCACACTCTGCCCAATTACTTGTTTCTTTATCACACACACACACACACACACACACACACACCACACACACACACACACACACACACACACCAGTGCATACAGGTCTAAAAAAAAAATAGATAAGGCTACATATTTTACTATAACATTAATTACATCGAATCAGCTAAGTAGAGTTACAATACCCTTATCCTACTTTACTTACATAATGTCTATCTATATCTAATATATATGTACACAGAGTTATCTAACGATTTTATACTCTTAGTTTTCCTGTTGAGAGCACGGATGCGGAATAAACATCCTGCAGCGTATAACATATATTATGATATCAGCTGGTGTCATCCAGGCGGCAGCCCACCTCAGGCAGGAATACATGTACCATACGTGAACCGACGAGAATAACTGATTGGGGTGAGGCAGCTGCAAGCAGCAGCTCACTCTTCACGCAGGCAAACATGTACCGTACCTGAACGAAAGCAAACTAGTTTCCAAACTACTTTTCTTGATATAACTATTTTTTATGAGTAGGTTACTGTACGTAATGTATCTTTAGAAAAAAGTATCAACAAAACTATAGCTCCTTATAAAATTCCCGGGGTGTAGGGGGAACCAGGAGGCGTAGTACCTTTGACTTTAGAGAGCAGTCGCTTCCCTCTTTTGGGAAGGCTCTTGAGGCACTGGTCGTCACTGGTTCCCCAACTCTCACTTGTGGCTCCAAGCGCCACACCCCGGCACACTATCTCGACTGATAGGCTGAACCAAGTGAGGGGCCCACGCCACTGTGGGTTAGTGAAGCTTTAAATTCGTAGTAAAATTCGGCGCCATATGACCACGTTGTTGCGGCGCCATGGTTTCAATTATTTAATCATCAATCAATCAATTATAAAATTCCCTAGAATAGTGACATTTTTATCTTACAATCCAAGATCCCAAGACTAGGTATAACAAGCCAAGATCTAGGGAAAAAAGCCAAGGAGTGGTCACCCTTCACTGAAGGGTTTCCACAAGCCAAACTATCCTTACCTTTAACTGTCCTAGAAACATCCTTAAACGCAGTGGTGGTATCCTTTCTATCTATCTATCTATCTATCTAACAAGTCAAATATTAAGTAATTTTCATGTTATATTATATGGTATATTTGATATTCTGTATGTTATGTAAATGTAATTATTGATGTTCTATCATGATCATATTAGTTCTGTATGAAAATTTCATTATTTATCGCACATAGTAGTGGAAGCAATTACAGATAACACAAGGTAGGTAATGTATGCTTTGGAAACACACCCTAACAAGATATTTCATGTCGTGTGCAAGTTTCAAGGGAGGAAAAATATTAATTACGGTCATCAGTATTACCATTATCAAAACGAATTAAAGTTATTACTGAAGAATGTATGAAGTAATCTCACTCAGTGACAGGCGGTTGAATGGAGTTGAAAGGCTATAATTAAGTACATTTGGAGAACCTTTGCAATAATACAAATAATTCAGATTAATCATATAGACAAAACTTCGTGAAATGAAGACATAATCATAATTCCAGACTTCATTTACTAAAACTTGCATATCGAAAAAAAACCCTAATATATCTACTTAACTACACTTGTAAGAATAACGTGTCCAGCATTGTAATTTGAATCACATATGAATCCTATCACAGGAAATCTGAAAGAGCAATGAATCAGAAGTTATACAGTAGACAACAGGTTCAGGATAGAGATGAAGAGTAGTGGAGAGAAGGGTTAGCGAACTACTCAAGCTAACTACTCTATTAAAGCCTCAGTTACCTACTCTTATATACTAGTATACTGTACATACTATTATACACCAACACACCTTATCTTCAATATTATGAAGAGGGAACTCGTAGTCTGATAGTTTCCAAAAAATATTGAGTTTATCTACTATCATTCTAGGTTTATAAATCACACCACAGAGATATTTTTTCCTCAAGAACAACATTAATATTCCACCCCGTGAGGCTACAACAAAATCGCCATGAGATCTCACCACATCCACTTGCCTTAATGTATTATTTTCCATCATAATCATAGCAGCAGAGATGATGATAAACCTAGTAGATGAATAAAATTCAATAGCTAAAACGGATTCATACAGTGTATTCAAGTATGGCAAGATGAAATGTTGTAATATGTGAAGGATAGATCTTCGTTAAATCACTTGATGTACTGCACTAGTTTGTTTCACTCTTCATGTTCAGGGGAGGTCTGAGTGCAGTGTACTGCCTCACCTCACCTGCTTCCACCTTACACTACCTACAGAGGCCTGAGGCGAGGCTTACAAACAACCTACAAACTCTCAGGGTGTGGATGGATCTGCTTCTTGCCTTCTTTCAATTAATAGAGGTTATTTTTCATTTGTTGAACTTTTTCTTCATGTGTTATGAGTGAGCCATAGGACCACATAACATTCAACAAGTCCCTTTACAACCCACTTTCATATTCATTATCATTTCATTTGTGTGATTTCATCTGTATAGCACTTCCCTTTAACTGTAATACTATCTGAATGTAGAAAAGGAAATGAAGATGGTATGTTTGTGAAGAAAGTATATATGAGTGAAAAACTGAGGTTCCTAGGAGAGGAAGGCCAGTTCTAAGATGGAAGGATAGGATGAAGGAGTACATGCATGGAAGAATTACTGATAGAGGGTGATGGATTCAACAAGCAAGGAGGGAGTGTATGGATAGCGTGAAGGAGTACATGCAAGGAAGAATTACTGATAGAGGGTGATGGATTGAACAAGCAAGGAGGGAGTTTATGGATAGGGTGAAGGAGTACATGCAAGGAAGAATTACTGATAGAGGGTGAGGGATTGAACAAGCATGTAGGGAGTGTGTGGATAGGGAGAGGTGGAGGCTCTTCTGCCATGGCCATCTCTTTGGGGGACGTTCCCAGAGTGAACGAGGCGTCACACTGTGGATAGAATAGATAGAAGATAGTATGTAGAAAGGTATGTAGTCGCGCGGCATCTTTTTTTCTAGAGGTCAAAGGAGTATAGTGTAGGAAGTTACACCATCAAGCTTCCTGGGCAGTGGATGAGCGGGTGGACACGTTCGTAATGGGAGGAGGGAGGGTGCCTTCATATCTGGACCTTGCTTCATAGCACGGAACCTGCTTGTTATGAGGCAGCAGATAAAGGTGGAGTGAGCAGACCATCAGTACGTCACATTATGAGTGAGATGGTGCAGTGTGAAGGTCAAGACGAGTGTACACGATGTCACAATAGGATGAAAATATGTTACAAGATGATGAAATTGTATGCGTGACGGCAATAAGATAATATATACGTAACAACCTCAACCTGTAGCGGATTTTGTCGGCTACGTAAGGATTGGAACAACACCGGGACTTGGTTTTGTTAGTTTATTGCTGCACGAGTTGTTGGACACACAAGTAGCTTGTAGAGTGGACAGAGAGCCTGGGTATGGTGAATGACGTGTGAGGGGAGCCATGAGGCTTGGCTCCCCGACGTGAGCTGTGGTGGTAGCCTGCAGGTAGACTCACGGTTGGCTGATGGTTGACTGACCTAGTGTGTGTGTGTGTGTGGCAGCTTATATTGGCCTCACAGACCTGGCGGCCACGTGGGGTGAAATGACAGGTGAGGTGAGGTCAAGTTAATCTCGACCTCAGCCGCGGTCTCGAGGGAAGTAATTATAGGCTCAAGCTGTGGGTGTGTGTGTAGGTGGGTGTATAGTGTATGTGATTTTCGCTGCTATATCACTCCCCCCCTAGTGACGAGGAAAGAGGAATGTAAAAGAATATACATAATATAACAGAGACAAACATATACGCCGTAAATAGTCTTGATGAGGTGGAGAGGCATGATGACGAGAGGCACCGTCGGCGTAACTGCGGCTGCAGGAGTGCGGGGGCTGTAGAAGTTACCCGGGCTGCTGAGATGCGAGGCTCCGTGGAGGATCTCCGACGGCTCCGTGCTGGCAGCAAGGGCGGTGGTTACGGCTCTGTGCTGGGGCAGCGTGGGCGTGTCAGGGCTCCTGGCGGGCCGCTTGTGTGAGCGGCAGCGGGCGCGGCAGGGCTGCGGGCGCGGAAGGGCTGCGGGCGTGGCAGGGCTCCGGGCGGGCCGAGTGGGCGAGGAGCAGCAGGCGTGGCAGGGCTCCTGGCGGGCCGCTTGTGTGAGCGGCAGCGGGCGCGGCAGGGCAGCAGGCGCGGCAGGGCTGCGGGCGCGGCAGGGCTCCGGGCGGGCCGAGTGGGCGAGGAGCAGCAGGCGTGGCAGGGCTCCTGGCGGGCCGCTTGTGTGAGCGGCAGCGGGCGCGGCAGGGCAGCAGGCGCGGCAGGGCTCCGGGCGGCTGGGGCACCGTCAGCGGAAGCGACACGGGAAGCAGCAGGGCTTCAGGTGGGCCGCTACATACCATGCTGGGATGTGAAGCACGTGGACGTGAGGCAGCAGGCGGCGGGCGGCGGTGCGTCATGCTGGGATGTGAGGCGTGAGGGCTGCAGGAGACAGCAGCGGTGTTGTTCCATTGTTCAGTTTGGTCACTCCGGGGTCACCAATTGTAGCGGAGGTTGTCGGCTACGTAAGGATTGGAACAACACCCTGACTTGGTTTTGTTAGTTTATTGCTGCACGAGTTGTTAGACACACAAGTAGCTTGTAGAGTGGACAGAGAACCTGGAGATGGTGAGTGATGTGTGAGGAGAGCCCCGAGGCTTGACTCCCCGACGTGAGCTGTGGTGTAGACTGCAGGTAGGCTCGTGGTTGACTGATGGTTGACTGACCTAGTGTGTGTTGTTGTTGTTGTTGTTATATTTTTATTGATACCATATATAATAAATACAAGAAAAATAAACATGAAAATTTACAATAAAAATAAACATACATAAAAACAATAATTAAGAAGGTATGCAAAGCGGCTATACAGAGAGCCACCCGTGGTTATTGGTGTCTTGTTAGCAGGTTGGGAGGGCGTTGTCCACCGAGTCGTCGTCTTCCTCCTCGTCATAGTCAAACCATTCAGTGATTCCATCATAACCAGGGAATCGAGGCATGTACTGCAGTGGCCTGGCAACAGGGAGGAGCGCGGGAAGACGGTCGTGGGCTCGAAACACTCGCCGCGCTACACTCAGCGCTGGCTCGTGTGAGTTCCGCTCTTCCTTGGCCCACAGCTCCTGTACGTACAGGTGTTCGTATTCCGTCAGGAAGCGGACCAAGTCCGCCTCACTGAGGGTGTAGCTGCCGGTTTTTTGTGTGACGGCCGTGCGGGTGGGAGCCACCTGGGGGGGCGGCACATCAGCAGCAGGCGTCTTTTTCACGGGGGCTCGGCTGGACTCCCCCTCCTGGGGGAGTGGTGGTTCCTGCCGGGTTTTCTTCCTCCTCGTCCGTCGTCTGTGGTGCCGCCTCTTCCCAGGCGTCGACTGACCCTTGGAAGAGGGGGGCGGTGCTGGTGGCGGTGCTGGTTTCGCTGGCGGTGGCCGGCGGGGCC
This sequence comes from Metacarcinus magister, assembly GCA_029783475.1. Taxonomy (NCBI): domain Eukaryota; kingdom Metazoa; phylum Arthropoda; class Malacostraca; order Decapoda; family Cancridae; genus Metacarcinus; species Metacarcinus magister. Next base: position 11,222,308 of record JAPQNM010000012.1, on the reverse strand, counting down.
TCGCGGCCTCGCGTTGCCGTGGTGGTTCACCAGTGACCCGTTGAAGCCGCGGTGGTTCGCCAGTGATCCTTTGGAGTCGTGCAGGGCAGCGGCGATTCCAGGCGTGATGCCTGTCACCACAGTTGGGACAGCACGGGGAGGGCCTTTCACCGTCACCGCGAAGGCGCCGGATACAGTCCCTCGAAGCGTGGTCCCCACTGCATACTCCACACAGGTCCTTCTCCCGGCTGCACTGGCGTTGGTAGTGACCGAACGCCTGGCACCGGAAGCAGCGGACGGGCTCAGGAATGAACTTCCTGCAGTCAAACCTCCCGAAGCAGCCAAGGTCGAGCGAGGCGGGAACAGGTCCCCGCAGCGTCAGCAGAACTTGGCGGGTGGGGAGGCGACGGCCGTGACCGGCGTTGTGGGTGCACCGCTCAGCTGTGAGAACAGCTGGGTGCTCCTTCACCGGGTCCAGGGGCAGAGCGGTGGGGTAACCCTGGAGGACACACTTGCGAGTGACCTCCTTCGGCAGCAGGACAATGCCTCGCGGCTGTCCAGCTGCGACCTCCTGCAGTGTGGTGGCGTGGCCCCAGTCCGCTCCACGGATGAAAAAGTCTCCCGTGCGGGAAACTTCCACCCGGAGAAGGACCTTCAGCTCTTCCTCCAGCCACTTAACAACCAAGTACGTGTTATCCTCTTGGTGCTCGGCGATCCTCCAAAACATTGGAGTGCCGTGAGCAGCAGGGGTTTCAGAGGCATCCTGCTTCCTTGGACGTTTCCTGCGGACAGGGAGGAAACCGTCGTCGTCCGCGGATGACTCAGGGGGCCTCTTAGGAGTGGCCATGGCGGGAGAAAACTCGACCGCGTGGTCCAGCGAGAGAGCGGGGAGGAGGTCTGCTCTCTGCGGAGGCCGGGGTGGTCGTGGCGCGATCGACTTCGTGTGTGTGTGTGTGGCAGCTTATATTGGGCTCGCAGACCTGGTGGACACCTGGGGTCAAATCCATAACAAATCCATAACAAATCCATAACTTTTTCCCTCACATCTCAAGGCCTACTAGATTCCCCGACAGTATAAACCTTAGCGAACCATCACTCCTTGACCACATATACACAAACTTTAATAGTGATTTCATGTCAGGAATAGTGCATTATTCTATGTCAGGTCATCTTCCAGTTTTTATTAACTTCTAAATTCAAACTAAATTTTATGAATATCATAAATGTAACTGCAGATCTTTAACTCAAACAAATAAAAAAAATTTTGTTCCAACAAAATCAGTACTATTGAGTGGGATATGCTTTTATGTGAAGATGATGTAAATAATAATTTTGACATTTTTTTTTTTTAAACTAAATGAGATTTGTAATGAAAGTTTCCCTATTATAACTAAAACAGTTTGTGAAATAGATTTAATACACCATGGATTAATCAGGAAAGTAATAAACGCAATAAAAACAAAAAACAAATTATACAAGACTTCAAGATTGGTGCAGTGTCAGAGTAACAATATAAACAATACAGAAAAACATTAAACTACTCAATAAAACAAGTAAAACAAACATATTACATTGACATATTCACTAGATTTTAAAATGACACTACAAAAATATGGAAAATTATTAACCAACTATCTGAAAAAAGACATAAAAACAAAGATATTGAACACATTTTCCATAACAATGAAAACATTTCAGAAACATCGGATATTGCCAAATTATTTAATAAATTTTATACAAATATTGCCACTAAGTTAGATCACAATCTACCACCACCAACCACTAATCCTCTTACTTACCTATTAGGCGACTACCCTACCTCAATGGCAGTTCCCACAGCTTTATCCACAAGATGTTATTCAAATTATAAATTCTTTAAAGAACAAAAAAAGGAATAATATACATGAAATATCAATTTCTGTTATAGTCAAATAGTTATCATCTGGCCATACACTGTAAAAAATAAATTGTAAATTTTACAGAAAATTTACTGGCATCCATGCTGCCAAACATTCTCTGTAAAATTTACGATGTTCTGTAAACCATTTTATCCGTAAAATAAATACAGTTTTTCTGTAAAAAGATTTACAGAAATTATCTGTAAATTTACATATACTGTAAACACTTTACCGTACAAAATACATTTTTCCTGTAAAATATTTAACAGAAATTATCTGTAATTATTTCTATTTTCATATCTCTGTAGTTTTGTATAGCATTTTCTTGTATTTCTTCCACAATTGAGCCAGCAATAACTACAGTATTTATAAGAACTTGCAGATACCTTTATGAAGGTATTTACAGGTTCTCATGAATACCATAATTAATGCTGCCCTTTTCTGTAAGAAATTCAAGTAAAATAATGTACAGTCAGTTCATAGAATATTTGTGAATCACTGTGGAAACCATCTCCTTTGGAAAAAAATAATACAAAGTAATTGATAATTAATATGAATTTTATTTTCAAGTACAAAGGTTATATTTTTATTGAAGTATTCCCCATGACAGACACTACTTAATGACACTTACTGTGGCAACTTATCATATCTTGAATGTAAGATGTCACCCCTATGTGATACAATATAAAAGTATAAAAATATTTCATATAATATCTTTGGTCAAATTCCTTACCTGAATATAATGATAGAAAAATAATCGAGAATGTTCCATTTAGAAGTACGTTAAAATATCATTGGAAAATGTAGTAAAGTTCCACCTCTCTGCTGCCACTGTCTGGGTTGATGCTTACAAAACATCTGAAAGGATAAAGACAGTGTACATAATGAACATGGTATTGTCATCTTTATAATGGAACACACAAGAATACTCTTTCAACACCTATATGCATATCACTAATATATATATATATATATATATATATATATATATATATATATATATATATATATATATATATATATATAGTCTATGTATTCTGTTGAGTTTGAAAGATTAAAGACAATATATACTATGGTATGTGGCAGTGCCTTACGTTCAGGAAAACCAATCTCCCACTTACCAATACATACTCTGATCGTGAAAGGAGAAAAGCTCACTGCTTGTGTCTTGTCAGGTAGGCGAGGAGCTACGGGATACCAGTCACTTCTGGGCAGGGGAGTGGCGGTTGGGCGGAACTTGGCGCGCCGCGCAGCGCCGTCCCACTCAAATCATAACAACTGACGACTGTGATGCGCGATATTGTGTACCAAGTTTACCTTCACTCTTTTATTCTATTTGCCACGCTATACTCTTTTATTCTATTTGCCACGCTTCCTTAATTATATTAGTATTAGTCCTGTTTATATATTTTCAATGAATATAAAATAATGTTGCCCGAAAAGTTAATCTTTATATGAGCTGCCTTAATCAGTAAACATGGCATTTCGTATCACGTTTGCAAATAAGGTATAATAAAATGTTTCAAAACTTTCAAATGTTTCAAATGTTTCCTTCCTTCCCATCCTCTTTATGACCACGTAAAGGAGATTACATGCATGTAAGAGGCTGTCATAACGTGGATTATGTGTG
>JAPQNM010000012.1:11160133-11218701 GCA_029783475.1 Metacarcinus magister | reverse complement strand
ATCCACGTTATGACAGCCTTTACATGCATGTAATCTCCTTTACGTGGTCATAAAGAGGATGGGAAGGAAGGAAACATTTGAAACATTTGAAAGTTTTGAAACATTTTATTATACCTTATTTGCAAACGTGATACGAAATGCCATGTTTACTGATTAAGGCAGCTCATATAAAGATTAACGTTTCGGGCAACATTATTTATATTCATTGAAAAATATATAAACAGGACTAATACTAATATAATTAAGGAAGCGTGGCAAATAGAATAAAAGAGTATAGCGTGGCAAATAGAATAAAAGAGTGAAGGTAAAACTTGGTACACAATATCGCGCATCACAGTCGTCAGTTGTTATGATTTGAGTGGGACGGCGCTGCGCGGCGCGCCAAGTTCCGCCCAACCGCCACTCCCTGCCCAGAAGTGACTGGTATCCCGTAGCTCCTCGCCTACCTGACAAGACACAAGCAGTGAGCTTTTCTCCTTTCACGATCAGAGTATGTATGGTAAGTGGGAGATTGGTTTTCCTGAACGTAAAGCACTGCCACATACCATAGTATATATGTCTTTAATCTTTCAAAACTCAACAGAATACATAGACTATATATATATATATATATATATATATATATATATATATATATATATATATATATATATATATATATATTAGTGATATGCATATAGGTGTTGAAAGAGTATCTTGTGTGTTCCATTATAAAGATGACAATACATGTCATTATGTACACTGTCTTTATCCTTTCAGATGTTTTGTAAGCATCAACCCAGACAGTGGCAGCAGAGAGGTGGAACTTTACTACATTTTCCAATGATATTTTAACGTACTTCTAAATGGAACATTCTCGATTATTTTTCTATCATTATATTCAGGTAAGGAATTTGACCAAAGATATTATATGAAATATTTTTATACTTTTATATTGTATCACATAGGGGTGACATCTTACATTCAAGATATGATAAGTTGCCACAGTAAGTGTCATTAAGTAGTGTCTGTCATGGGGAATACTTCAATAAAAATATAACCTTTGTACTTGAAAATAAAATTCATATTAATTATCAATTACTTGTATTATTTTTTTCCAAAGGAGATGGTTTCCACAGTGATTCACAAATATTCTATGAAACTGACTGTACATTATTTTACTGAATTTCTTACAGAAAAGGGCAGCATTAATTATGGTATTCATGAGAACCTGTAAATACCTTCATAAAGGTATCTGCAAGTTCTTATAAATACTGTAGTTATTGCTGGCTCAATTGTGGAAGAAATACAAGAAAATGCTATACAAAAACTACAGAGATATGAAAATAGAAATAATACAGATAATTTCTGTTAAATATTTTACAGGAAAAATGTATTTTGTACGGTAAAGTGTTTACAGTATATGTAAATTTACAGATAATTTCTGTAAATCTTTTTACAGAAAAACTGTATTATATTACGGATAAAATGGTTTACAGAACATCGTAAATTTTACAGAGAATGTTTGGCAGCATGGATGCCAGTAAATTTTCTGTAAAAATTTACAATTATTTTTTACAGTGTATGGCCAGATGATAACTATTTGACTATAACAGAAACTGATATTTCATGTATATTATTCCTTTTTTTGTTCCTTAAAGAATTTATAATTTGAATAACATCTTGTGGATAAAGTGTGGGAACTGCCATTGAGGTAGGGTAGTCGCCTAATAGGTAAGTAAGAGGATTAGTGGTTGGTGGTGGTAGATTGTGATCTAACTTAGTGGCAATATTTGTATAAAATTTATTAAACAATTTGGCAATATCCGATGTTTCTGAAATGTTTTCATTGTTATGGAAAATGTGTTCAATATCTTTGTTTTTATGTCTTTTTTCAGATAGTTGGTTAATAATTTTCCATATTTTTGTAGTGTCATTTTAAAATCTAGTGAATTATTCACTGTAATATGTTTGTTTTACTTGTTTTATTGAGTAGTTTAATGTTTTTCTGTATTGTTTATATTGTTACTCTGACACTGCACCAATCTTGAAGTCTTGTATAATTTGTTTTTTGTTTTTATTGCGTTTATTATTTCCTGATTAATCCATGGTGTATTAAATCTATTTCACAAACTGTTTTAGTTATAATAGGGAAACTTTCATTACAAATCTCATTTAGTTTAAAAAAAAAGATGTCAAAATTATTATTTACATCATCTTCACATAGAAGCATATCCCACTCAATAGTACTGATTTTGTTGGAACAAAATTTTTTTTGTTTGTTTGAGTTAAAGATCTGCAGTTACATTTATGATATTCATAAAATTTAGTTTGAATTTAGAAGTTAATAAAAACTGGAAGATGACCTGACATAGAATAATGCACTATTCCTGACATGAAATCACTATTAAAGTTTGTGTATATGTGGTCAAGAAGTGATGGTTCGCTAAGGTTTATACTGTCGGGGAATCTAGTAGGCCTTGAGATGTGAGGGAAAAAGTTATGGATTTGTTATGGATTTGTTATGGATTTGACCCCAGGTGTCCACCAGGTCTGCGAGCCCAATATAAGCTGCCACACACACACACACTAGTCGATTCGCGTCCACGGTCACCCCGGCCTCCGCAGAGAGCAGACCTCCTCCCCGCTCTCTCGCTGGACCACGCGGTCGAGTTTTCTCCCGCCATGGCCACTCCTAAGAGGCCCCCTGAGTCATCCGCGGACGACGACGGTTTCCTCCCTGTCCGCAGGAAACGTCCAAGGAAGCAGGATGCCTCTGAAACCCCTGCTGCTCACGGCACTCCAATGTTTTGGAGGATCGCCGAGCACCAAGAGGATAACACGTACTTGGTTGTTAAGTGGCTGGAGGAAGAGCTGAAGGTCCTTCTCCGGGTGGAAGTTTCCCGCACGGGAGACTTTTTCATCCGTGGAGCGGACTGGGGCCACGCCACCACACTGCAGGAGGTCGCAGCTGGACAGCCGCGAGGCATTGTCCTGCTGCCGAAGGAGGTCACTCGCAAGTGTGTCCTCCAGGGTTACCCCACCGCTCTGCCCCTGGACCCGATGAAGGAGCACCCAGCTGTTCTCACAGCTGAGCGGTGCACCCACAACGCCGATCACGGCCGTCGCCTCCCCACCCGCCAAGTTCTGCTGACGCTGCGGGGACCTGTTCCCGCCTCGCTCGACCTTGGCTGCTTCGGGAGGTTTGACTGCAGGAAGTTCATTCCTGAGCCCGTCCGCTGCTTCCGGTGCTAGGCGTTCGGTCACTACCAACGCCAGTGCAGCCGGGAGAAGGACCTGTGTGGAGTATGCAGTGGGGACCACGCTTCGAGGGACTGTATCCGGCGCCTTCGCGGTGACGGTGAAAGGCCCTCCCCGTGCTGTCCCAACTGTGGTGACAGGCATCACGCCTGGAATCGCCGCTGCCCTGCACGACTCCAAAGGATCACTGGCGAACCACCGCGGCTTCAACGGGTCACTGGTGAACCACCACGGCAACGCGAGGCCGCGAGGCCCCGCCGGCCACCGCCAGCGAAACCAGCACCGCCACCAGCACCGCCCCCCTCTTCCAAGGGTCAGCCGACGCCTGGGAAGAGGCGGCACCGCAGACGACGGACGAGGAGGAAGAAAACCCGGCAGGAACCACCACTCCCCCAGGAGGGGGAGTCCAGCCGAGCCCCCGTGAAAAAGACGCCTGCTGCTGATGTGCCGCCCCCCCAGGTGACTCCCACCGCACGGCCGTCACACAAAAAAACCGGCAGCTACACCCTCAGTGAGGCGGACTTGGTCCGCTTCCTGACGGAATACGAACACCTGTACGTACAAGAGCTGTGGGCCAAGGAAGAGCGGAACTCACACGAGCCAGCGCTGAGTGTAGCGCGGCGAGTGTTTCGAGCCCACGACCGTCTTCCCGCGCTCCTCCCTGTGCCAGGCCACTGCAGTACATGCCTCGATTCCCTGGTTATGATGGAATCACTGAATGGTTTGACTATGACGAGGAGGAAGACGACGACTCGGTGGACAACGCCCTCCCAACCTGCTAACAAGGACACCAATAACCACGGGTGGCTCTCTGTATAGCCGCTTTGCATACCTTCTTAATTATGTTTTTATGTATGTTTATTTTTATTGTAAATTTTCATGTTTATTTTCTTGTATTTATTATATATGGTATCAATAAAAATATAACAACAACAACAACAACACACACTAGGTCAGTCAACCATCAGTCAACCACGAGCCTACCTGCAGTCTACACCACAGCTCACGTCGGGGAGTCAAGCCTCGGGGCTCTCCTCACACATCACTCACCATCTCCAGGTTCTCTGTCCACTCTACAAGCTACTTGTGTGTCTAACAACTCGTGCAGCAATAAACTAACAAAACCAAGTCAGGGTGTTGTTCCAATCCTTACGTAGCCGACAACCTCCGCTACAATTGGTGACCCCGGAGTGACCAAACTGAACAATGGAACAACACCGCTGCTGTCTCCTGCAGCCCTCACGCCTCACATCCCAGCATGACGCACCGCCGCCCGCCGCCTGCTGCCTCACGTCCACGTGCTTCACATCCCAGCATGGTATGTAGCGGCCCACCTGAAGCCCTGCTGCTACCCGTGTCGCTTCCGCTGACGGTGCCCCAGCCGCCCGGAGCCCTGCCGCGCCTGCTGCCCTGCCGCGCCCGCTGCCGCTCACACAAGCGGCCCGCCAGGAGCCCTGCCACGCCTGCTGCTCCTCGCCCACTCGGCCCGCCCGGAGCCCTGCCGCGCCCGCAGCCCTGCCGCGTCTGCTGCCCTGCCGCGCCCGCTGCCGCTCACACAAGCGGCCCGCCAGGAGCCCTGCCACGCCTGCTGCTCCTCGCCCACTCGGCCCGCCCGGAGCCCTGCCACGCCCGCAGCCCTTCCGCGCCCGCAGCCCTGCCGCGCCCGCTGCCGCTCACACAAGCGGCCCGCCAGGAGCCCTGACACGCCCACGCTGCCCCAGCACAGAGCCGTAACCACCGCCCTTGCTGCCAGCACGGAGCCGTCGGAGATCCTCCACGGAGCCTCGCATCTCAGCAGCCCGGGTAACTTCTACAGCCCCCGCACTCCTGCAGCCGCAGTTACGCCGACGGTGCCTCTCGTCATCATGCCTCTCCACCTCATCAAGACTATTTACGGCGTATATGTTTGTCTCTGTTATATTATGTATATTCTTTTACATTCCTCTTTCCTCGTCACTAGGGGGGGGAGTGATATAGCAGCGAAAATCACATACACTATACACCCACCTACACACACACCCACAGCTTGAGCCTATAATTACTTCCCTCGAGACCGCGGCTGAGGTCGAGATTAACTTGACCTCACCTCACCTGTCATTTCACCCCACGTGGCCGCCAGGTCTGTGAGGCCAATATAAGCTGCCACACACACACACACACACACACACACACACACACACACACACACACACACCACACACACACACACACACCACTAGGTCAGTCAACCATCAGCCAACCGTGAGTCTACCTGCAGGCTACCACCACAGCTCACGTCGGGGAGCCAAGCCTCATGGCTCCCCTCACACGTCATTCACCATACCCAGGCTCTCTGTCCACTCTACAAGCTACTTGTGTGTCCAACAACTCGTGCAGCAATAAACTAACAAAACCAAGTCCCGGTGTTGTTCCAATCCTTACGTAGCCGACAAAATCCGCTACAGGTTGAGGTTGTTACGTATATATTATCTTATTGCCGTCACGCATACAATTTCATCATCTTGTAACATATTTTCATCCTATTGTGACATCGTGAACACTCGTCTTGACCTTCACACTGCACCATCTCACTCATAATGTGACGTACTGATGGTCTGCTCACTCCACCTTTATCTGCTGCCTCATAACAAGCAGGTTCCGTGCTATGAAGCAAGGTCCAGATATGAAGGCACCCTCCCTCCTCCCATTACGAACGTGTCCACCCGCTCATCCACTGCCCAGGAAGCTTGATGGTGTAACTTCCTACACTATACTCCTTTGACCTCTAGAAAAAAAGATGCCGCGCGACTACATACCTTTCTACATACTATCTTCTATCTATTCTATCCACAGTGTGACGCCTCGTTCACTCTGGGAACGTCCCCAAAGAGATGGCCATGGCAGAAGAGCCTCCACCTCTCCCTATCCACACACTCCCTACATGCTTGTTCAATCCCTCACCCTCTATCAGTAATTCTTCCTTGCATGTACTCCTTCACCCTATCCATAAACTCCCTCCTTGCTTGTTCAATCCATCACCCTCTATCAGTAATTCTTCCTTGCATGTACTCCTTCACGCTATCCATACACTCCCTCCTTGCTTGTTGAATCCATCACCCTCTATCAGTAATTCTTCCATGCATATACTCCTTCATCCTATCCTTCCATCTTAGAACTGGCCTTCCTCTCCTAGGAACCTCAGTTTTTCACTCATATATACTTTCTTCACAAACATACCATCTTCATTTCCTTTTCTACATTCAGATAGTATTACAGTTAAAGGGAAGTGCTATACAGATGAAATCACACAAATGAAATGATAATGAATATGAAAGTGGGTTGTAAAGGGACTTGTTGAATGTTATGTGGTCCTATGGCTCACTCATAACACATGAAGAAAAAGTTCAACAAATGAAAAATAACCTCTATTAATTGAAAGAAGGCAAGAAGCAGATCCATCCACACCCTGAGAGTTTGTAGGTTGTTTGTAAGCCTCGCCTCAGGCCTCTGTAGGTAGTGTAAGGTGGAAGCAGGTGAGGTGAGGCAGTACACTGCACTCAGACCTCCCCTGAACATGAAGAGTGAAACAAACTAGTGCAGTACATCAAGTGATTTAACGAAGATCTATCCTTCACATATTACAACATTTCATCTTGCCATACTTGAATACACTGTATGAATCCGTTTTAGCTATTGAATTTTATTCATCTACTAGGTTTATCATCATCTCTGCTGCTATGATTATGATGGAAAATAATACATTAAGGCAAGTGGATGTGGTGAGATCTCATGGCGATTTTGTTGTAGCCTCACGGGGTGGAATATTAATGTTGTTCTTGAGGAAAAAATATCTCTGTGGTGTGATTTATAAACCTAGAATGATAGTAGATAAACTCAATATTTTTTGGAAACTATCAGACTACGAGTTCCCTCTTCATAATATTGAAGATAAGGTGTGTTGGTGTATAATAGTATGTACAGTATACTAGTATATAAGAGTAGGTAACTGAGGCTTTAATAGAGTAGTTAGCTTGAGTAGTTCGCTAACCCTTCTCTCCACTACTCTTCATCTCTATCCTGAACCTGTTGTCTACTGTATAACTTCTGATTCATTGCTCTTTCAGATTTCCTGTGATAGGATTCATATGTGATTCAAATTACAATGCTGGACACGTTATTCTTACAAGTGTAGTTAAGTAGATATATTAGGGTTTTTTTCGATATGCAAGTTTTAGTAAATGAAGTCTGGAATTATGATTATGTCTTCATTTCACGAAGTTTTGTCTATATGATTAATCTGAATTATTTGTATTATTGCAAAGGTTCTCCAAATGTACTTAATTATAGCCTTTCAACTCCATTCAACCGCCTGTCACTGAGTGAGATTACTTCATACATTCTTCAGTAATAACTTTAATTCGTTTTGATAATGGTAATACTGATGACCGTAATTAATATTTTTCCTCCCTTGAAACTTGCACACGACATGAAATATCTTGTTAGGGTGTGTTTCCAAAGCATACATTACCTACCTTGTGTTATCTGTAATTGCTTCCACTACTATGTGCGATAAATAATGAAATTTTCATACAGAACTAATATGATCATGATAGAACATCAATAATTACATTTACATAACATACAGAATATCAAATATACCATATAATATAACATGAAAATTACTTAATATTTGACTTGTTAGATAGATAGATAGATAGATAGAAAGGATACCACCACTGCGTTTAAGGATGTTTCTAGGACAGTTAAAGGTAAGGATAGTTTGGCTTGTGGAAACCCTTCAGTGAAGGGTGACCACTCCTTGGCTTTTTTCCCTAGATCTTGGCTTGTTATACCTAGTCTTGGGATCTTGGATTGTAAGATAAAAATGTCACTATTCTAGGGAATTTTATAATTGATTGATTGATGATTAAATAATTGAAACCATGGCGCCGCAACAACGTGGTCATATGGCGCCGAATTTGACTACGAATTTAAAGCTTCACTAACCCACAGTGGCGTGGGCCCCTCACTTGGTTCAGCCTATCAGTCGAGATAGTGTGCCGGGGTGTGGCGCTTGGAGCCACAAGTGAGAGTTGGGGAACCAGTGACGACCAGTGCCTCAAGAGCCTTCCCAAAAGAGGGAAGCGACTGCTCTCTAAAGTCAAAGGTACTACGCCTCCTGGTTCCCCCTACACCCCGGGAATTTTATAAGGAGCTATAGTTTTGTTGATACTTTTTTCTAAAGATACATTACGTACAGTAACCTACTCATAAAAAAATAGTTATATCAAGAAAAGTAGTTTGGAAACTAGTTTGCTTTCGTTCAGGTACGGTACATGTTTGCCTGCGTGAAGAGTGAGCTGCTGCTTGCAGCTGCCTCACCCCAATCAGTTATTCTCGTCGGTTCACGTATGGTACATGTATTCCTGCCTGAGGTGGGCTGCCGCCTGGATGACACCAGCTGATATCATAATATATGTTATACGCTGCAGGATGTTTATTCCGCATCCGTGCTCTCAACAGGAAAACTAAGAGTATAAAATCGTTAGATAACTCTGTGTACATATATATTAGATATAGATAGACATTATGTAAGTAAAGTAGGATAAGGGTATTGTAACTCTACTTAGCTGATTCGATGTAATTAATGTTATAGTAAAATATGTAGCCATATCTATTTTTTTTTTAGACCTGTATGCACTGGTGTGTGTGTGTGTGTGTGTGTGTGTGTGTGTGTGTGTGTGATAAAGAAACAAGTAATTGGGCAGAGTGTGACAGAGGGTGAGGGGTGAACGGGCGGTGAGGTGCCCGTGATGTCACGTCCAGTCTACGCGTGTCGCTGTGATCTTGGGCTGACTCACCTTCCTCTCGAGTCTTGACCGTTCATGCAGGATTGCCAAATCTGATACTAACGTATCAGATTTAGTACCTTTTGGTGCGCCAAGTACATTTGGTCCGACTTTCAGGAAAATGCTGAATTTCTGGTACTACTCTATGTAATAAATTTGTAGATATGAGTAAGAGATATTTTCCTAACGATGTGGCACCTAGCAACAGGCAAAAGTATATGATACACGTACTATGAGACTGGGAGGGAGGGACAGGTATAGGACACGTATGTGATACTGAGGGAGGGAGGCGTCACATCTTTCACGCTCAGTTCTAAGAGGGACACTGGATACCTTGGTCAGGCGTACTTGTTTAAAAAAGAAACAATAAGTGATCAGAGAAATGTTGATCATCCTGTACCAGGGGGAAGTGCCTATAGAACCCCACCTAAAAACAAAACAAAAATATGGTATCAACAAGCTTTTAACACAGAATGGCAGAAAGACCCTAGTCTTAATGGCTGAGTGAAGCCGGATCCAAATGATAAGTATACAGCCCTTTGCAGTGTTTGTGATATCAAGTTAAGGAATTGTAACAAATCGTCTCTTATGCAACACCAAGATTTAGGAAAACACAAAAAACTATGAAACTAAAAAAAGTGTTAGCTAGCATCCAGTCTTTTTTTATAAAGGCTCTCGATTCTGAAGATGATATTGTGAAAGATGTTTGTTGTTACTTTGCACGTAGCAGTAAACGGCAACACAATTTTCAGATTATTCAAAAGCTAGTTCATGCACCCTAACACAGAATCTTAAAACTTTCACAGACTCGATGGCTTTCAAGAGGGTCAGTCATTTCCAGACTTTTAGGACAGTGGGAAGCATTATTGATATTTTTAAAAAGTGAAGCTAGGACTGACCGAGTTGATGGGGCAGCCCAGATACACAGCACTATGATCAATACAGGAACCAAACACATGCTGCTATTTCTCAATTACATCCTTCCCAAAATAGATAAAATGAACCAAGAATTTCAGTCTGAATATTTCAAACTTTTAACACTCTTCACTACTATTTCAGATGAATACGGACATATCTTGGGAATGTTATAAGAGATGATGTAACTCACTCCAAAGAGTTAGCTTTCATTGACCCACATGATGTTTCTTTACACAAGAGAGTTCAGAGACACCTACCTTGGTGTCAGATGTAGAGCCATGATGATTAAAGAACCCCTGGGAGAAAAGTAAAAAAGATTTCGCCTTGATTGTCTGGTGATCTTAGTAGAGCTGTGTTCTCAGATGAAAGAAAGATTTACCCTTGATTGATCACCAGACAATCAAGGCGAAATCTTTTTTCCTTTTCTCCCAGGGGTTCTTTAATCATCATGGCTCTACATCTGCCACCAAGGTCGATGTCTCTGACTCTCTTGTGTAAAGAAACATCATGTGGGTCAATGAAAGCTAACTCTTTGGAGTGAGTTACATCATCTCTTATAAACATTCCCAAGATATGTCCGTATTCATCTGAAATAGTAGTGAAGAGTGTTAAAAGTCTGAAATATTCAGACTGAAATTCTTGGTTCATTTTATTCTGAAAATTATTGATCCGAAAGAGTCACTGTCCCCGAAGAGGAACACAGAATCTATGATAAAACTAGCGCTTCATTTTCCAACACTAGTGAAAAAAGAAGAGGTGGATATCTTAGATGATTAGTGGAAGTACTTGTTGTATGCTAAAGAATCCCTGAAAAACCTAAGTAAAATGGCAACAACTTTCTGGCTTGAATTAAGATCTGTCAAAGATGGCAATAATGAACCTAAATTCATTACTCTGTCAGGATTCATGTGCAGCCTGCTGGCTCTTCCTCACTCCTCTGCATTTATTGAGATGATCTTTTCACAGCTGAATATGATCAAAACAAAGCAGACAAATAGACTCTACTGTATCAAACCGTCTTCTTGCAAAACAAGCAATTGCGCGACAGGATGCACCTTGCTATCAGTGGCAGCCCTCGACTTCCCTCATCAGAGACGTCAAGCATGGTCAGTGCCACCAACGCTACGTACAACGAGAAAACGAACGAAAAAAGGGAGAGGAGGCAACACTTTATCCAGGTGTTGAGGTGTCGAGGTTGCCAGTGATTGTGAGGCAGATGACACTCCAATTCCAGTATTTGTTCAGTGATATAAGGCAAGAGTTATACTTTATTTTGTAAAAATAAGCCCTATTGCTACATATAGCGATATTTTAGGAATCTTGGATTTATTATGTTCATCTTGGATCTTTTAATAGGTCATTCTTGGGATCTGTCAATTTTATGAGTGGTCACCCTGCGGGCCTTCACGCGTGGCTCGTCAGCAGAGGACACAGAGAGGCGGTGTCAGAGGAAATTCAGACCCCCATAAAGAAATGTATCCCCTTCAGCTGCCAGACGTAACGTAGCTCATCCCGCGCTGCTCACTGGACTCGCTACTCAGTAGTGCTCTAAACTTGTAGTAGTGAGCGTCGCGCATTATTGCTCTTGAAAGGCACTTTTATGAAGATTTTTCCCTTAGCCAGTACCCTTCTAATGTAAAGATATACATATATATATATATATATATATATATATATATATATATATAAACATATAAATATATATATATATATATATATATATATATATATATATATATATATATGCACAGAGAGAGAGAGAGAGAGAGAGAGAGAGAGAGCGAGAGAGAGAGAGAGAGAGAGATGAGAGAGAGAGAGAGAGAGAGAGAGAGAACCATCCTTATATATATATATATATATATATATATATATATATATATATATATACATATATATATATATATATATATATATATATATATATATATATATATATATGCACAGAGAGAGAGAGAGAGAGAGAGAGAGAGAGAGAGAGAGAGAGAGAGAGAGAGAGAGAGAGAGAGAGAGAGAGAGAGAGAGAGAGAACCATCCTTATGCTATATATATATATATATATATATATATATATATATATATATATATATATATATATATATATATATATATATACGATCTCGCAGCAGAACGAGAGAGAGAGAGAGAGAGAGAGAGAGAGAGAGAGAGAGAGAGAGAGAGAGAGAGAGAGAGAGAGAGAGAGAGAGAGAGAGAGAGAGAGAGAGAGAGAGAGAGAGAGAGAGAGAGAACCATCCTTATGCGCTATATATATATATATATATATATATATATATATATATATATATATATATATATATATATATATATATACGCTCTCACAGCAGAACGAGAGAGAGAGAGAGAAGAGAGAGAGAGAGAGAGAGAGAGAGAGAGAGAGAGAGAGAGAGAGAGAGAGAGAGAGAGAGAGAGAGAGAGAGAGAGAGAGAGGGGGGCGGGCACACTCACCCCCCTCAATCAGTTGGTGCATACTGAGCCTCAGCCGCGGAGACTGAGGGCCGTACTATTAAATTCTTTCGCCAGGGTAGGCAAGCCTGTCGAGCGGGGCGAAGCATAATTTCTTACTTTTAAACTCCACTAGCCCTTCGCATGGCGAAAGGGCTGGTTGGAATAGTATTGGAATCGGTGAGTGCGGGAGAGACCGCCCTAACACTGAACGAAAAGCATTTTTTTCGTTTAGTTTATAATTTGTATAATACTTTTAATCATCTTATGATGTAAAAAACACATTTTAATATTATCAATGAGCATTACAAGCTTGCCATTGAAAAATAAGTCGTGTTTATATTGTTTTTAAAGACCGTCGAAGTTTTACAGTGACAGGCACAAGAAGAGGAAGAACAAGACTTACCAAGGTGAGTGTATATTGACTTTCCACCCAATTATTTTTGGTTTAGGAACTATTTTGCATAATATTAGGTTTTCATTGGATGTTTTGGGAATGGCGTGCTTAAATTAGCTATAGAGGCCTACCACCCTTATAGTCATTATAGTGATACGTGCCTGTAATATCAGTGTGCTCCCGCCCCACTAAAAAAGTTTTATTTTTGGGGTTAAGCAGGTGAAATTTACTGAATTATAACTTTTGTTATAATTATAATGTTTTACTAACTTCTATCTTATTTAGTGTATGATTTCTGCTGAAACGTATGATTCCGCCTCCACACCGATCAGAATAATTTTCGTTGTAGTACACAGGATACTTTACTATACTGAACATCTGTGAAGGTTGCTTGTTGGCTATAGGAATGAGAATTAGAAGATAGGTGGAGGCTTTGTTCTTCAGATTTACCTAGTGGAATAGGTACTATAGTTTTGCCCAATTAAGAAATGTTACTTGAAACTATCTTTTCAAGTTGCCTTTCTCATAGATTTTCATGTAATTCACCCCTAAAGTTATGGTAGGTTTTGTTAGGAAAAAAAGTTTATTATTATCAGTGTGCTCACGCCACACTAAAAAGTTATATTTATGGTGTTTAATCAGATCAAAATTAATGAGTTATAACTCTTGTTATAATTATAATGTATTAATTTGTTAGGTTAGGTTAGATTAGGTGAGGTTTACTTCACCAAACCTGAAACCACGCTTTCCCAAGGGGTCTCCAAGCCTGTTGGCAATAGGCATATAAAAATTAGAAGATAGGAGGTGGAGTCATTATTCTTCAGATATACCTATATTGTGATACTAAAGTGTTGCCCAATAAAGAAATGTTACTTGAAACTATCTTTTCCAGTTGCCTTTCTCATACGTTTTCATGGAATTCACTTTTAAAGTTATGGTAGGTTTGGTTAGGAAAAAAAAGTGTATTATTGTAAATTGTAACATCCCATGAATTTTGGATACTTTTCTTTTATAACATTTTGTCCGCAAATTATTTTTTCATCACGAAATTAAATGTGATGTTCGGATATATAGATCTACCTTTACATGAATGTTAGATTGTAATATGTTTCATATATTTTCCAGATTATGGATGCACTGCTAGACTTTGAGGATATAAATGTGCTTGATGCAGCTGAAGCAGACTGACTGAGGAGGAATTTACATTTAGGTTCAGGCTATCAAAGCATAGTCCGTTGAATATTAAATCTAGTCTTTCCAAACCACTACAACCCATCTTGAAACCTGATAATTACAGTTAGTTAGTGCTATCTAAGGTACAGATAGTTGGATTCTTTTTGGAGATAAGAACTCATTTAAGTTTCTTCAATAAGTGATTGACACTTCATTTCTTTGTCATAAATGTTCACACTACTGAAGGAAATGAAACATGACATAATTGAGCAGTGTTATTTTTTTCCCCTGTGTTTCTATTTGATGGTATCCCATTTTTGTATTGTTTGTTAATAAAAGTTACTGAAATTATTTAAAAACTTTAATATAACAATCCTATGTATTGTAGTCCTTAATTTCTATTAAATTGTGCCATTTTCTTTTGATATATGGTCATGTATTAATGCCAACAGTAAGGAAATAATAGCTTCAGAGAAAATATATTGTAGTATAAAACAGTCTCTGATGCTATTTATTGTTATAATGCTTGTAACTGCCTTATTAAGATAGTGAGATGATAGCAAAAGTACAACTGACCTACGATATACAAGCAAGCAAACTTGTTTGTGTGTGTAAGTAAACCACACTATACTGACACTTTACTACTGCTCAGACGATATTGATATAACTATGAAGTTCTACATACTATACAGAGTACACTCCACACACCTGTGAAGGTTTCAGGCTGTGATCGTCATTATAAATAAATACAGGCCATATACGAAAAAAAACTTTGGGTGAAATGCTTAACGTTTGGGTAATAAAATATAAAAAGCTTATATAACCAAACCAAACCATACCTAACCAAATCTAACAACATAATTTAACCTTAACCTAACGTGACCTAATCATAACCCAACATAACATAACTAACCTAACATAACTTAATATAAATCAAAGACGCTTTGCGAGGTAAATAATGGTTAACACCGACTGAAGCCTTCACAAATGTGTTGAATACACTATGTACGATTTCATATTTATATTGATATCGTCCGAGCAGTATAGTTATGCAGATTTACCACCTCTATAGCGTGTAATTACAAAGTGCATTGTTAAGCCTCGTTACCATTGGACCGGCTGGCAACTCCCCGAAACAAGCCATCAAATGAGTGAGTATTAGAAGCGTGACATTGTATATAACAGACCAGGGATAAACATTGTTGCAAACAGCGGATACAAATGTGATTTTAGTAACAATCTGCTGGCCACTTGAATTGGTATATATTTATTTTATTGATTTATTATTAGCGGGCAACCCCAGTGGATTTATAGCATGTAGTGTACACCTGTATGTTTTTTTTTTTTTTTTTTTCTAATCGTGCAAATAGAAACTAGTTCCTATCTATTCTTCTGACTATGACGATCCATTGAAAGTTTGGGTATTATCTTACATCTTCACCAGGATGTTCTAAAGAATTGATGGTTGTATTTTGACATTATCTGATGCATTCTGAGAAGGTTTTCTTAATTACATTTCCGTCGCAAATTCCTAGTTTGTGAGATAGTCAATGTTTTCTATGAGACCTTCTCTTCGGGAATGAGGTAAAGTTTAGTTTGGTTTGAACAAAGTTCTGTTATTTGTCAATATAGGTTAAGGTTTGTTTGATTTAGGTTTTGTTATGTTATGTTAATTTAAAAGATATCAAATGTTTTCTATGACCAAAAATCGTGAGTAGGGCGAAGTGCAGACGCCATATTTTTCGTAGCCACACGCCAGGTTTTGTGACCGTCAGTGCATTGCGCGTTCGTCAATAGGTCATTGTTAGGTTGTGTTAGTGATTCTGGCACCTTGTTTATAGCGTAAATCATTGTATTTCGTCTTCCCCCAAGAACCCAGCATTCCCACAGGTCCCCAAGCTTGTTGGGGGTGATGAGGATATCTTAATATATATGCATTTGCGACGGAAATGAATGTCAAAATCATTCGAAATGGATCAAAAATGTATACGAAAAGTGTGTTATTTAAATCCTGGTGCATTCTGGTGTAGATTTAAAATTTTTCCAAAGTTTGAATTCTAGAACGTGAGGTTAGGTCTGATTAGGTTAATTTGCAAAAGAAATAGTGCCATTGGCAAGTGAATCAAACAACATGAACAACAACATGGCGGGGCACGGGCGGGTGGGCGCACTTCCCATTATCGGGGGTCAAGATTGTCGTGGTCCTATAATGGCTACTATTCCTTGGCATAACAAATGAAACATCAAAACGCTGAAATGAACTAAAAAAAAATTAAATCATATGGAAGGAAAAACAAAAACACATTTATAGGAGATGGTATGAGGTTGGCCGTGTATGGTGTCGAGTGTAGAGAGTAATAGTGTGATTGAAACTGTTAATAATGGTGATGAATGCCTTGGAAGGAGAGGAGACTGGTAGTGATGCACTTCAAGATAATAAAGATAACTAGATACTTTTGAACATGTAGGGCTATTATTATTATTATTATTATTATTATTATTATATATAATATATATATATATATATATATATATATATATATATATATATATATATATATATATATATCATAAGCCGTTGGCGCCAGTAGGCTTTATAGAGGCAGGATGGACTTGCCTCTCAGAATATTACGCGGATTTATTTATATTAATGCTTTAGTTCCGTTGAATATGATAACCAGAAGGCTTTCCACTGTATATGTAGATGTGTGTGTGTGTGTGTGTGTGTGTGTGTGTGTGTGTGTGTGTGTGTGTTTGGAGAGAGAAGAGAGTATGTAAAGAAACAGCGTGGCGTGGTGCCTCTTTTTCTTACGTTTACATATTAACATTGTAGATTATAATATAATCTACAATCTACCACCAACGGGACACTTATATTAAGGACACTCGCGAGATACATGTTTCTATTAGACCATTTAGATCGATGCTGAAGTGACGACCGCTTATCTGTAACGACTCCACTGATGATAACGAGGTAATCATCACTCGAATCATCTAGTTATGAAGCCTCAGACCTTTTGAACCGCTAAAATGCATCATATTACATACTTCACATTCATTACATACTTCAGTTGTGTGGAATTACCTGTTTTGTTATTATATAACTAGATGATTCGAGTGATGATTACCTCGTTATCATCAATGGAGTCGTTACAGATAAGCGGTCGTCACTTCCGCATCGATCTAAATGGTCTAATAGAAACATGTATCTCGCGAGTGTCCTTGGTATAAGTGTCCTGTTGGTGGTAGTGTTTGCATGGAGCGTCTATATATAGTAAGTAGGTTAGGGCCAAGGAGTGGTAGAAGGCAGGTGGTGACCGGCAGACAGTTACAAGGCTAAGACATAAACACAACCCCGTGAATACACTCACGTACACCTGCCGTGGTTCTCTCATGCCATCTATCTTTGCGTCAAACTAAACATTTAGGGATAACATGAGTAGTTTACTAAAACAACTTACGTGTACAATTATATGGAAGTACACACGTGAAAATACTGCCATATGACCTGTTTTCTGGTAATGATAATGACAGGTAGTTAGAAAAAGGTATATTAAAAAACTCTTTAAGACAAAGGGAATAAATAACAGTTTTAGGATAGAAAATAAGATAGAAGTTACAAGATAATACATCTTTTCTCGCTCCGGCATCTTCACACGCCAGATCGACCGCCTTCCAACACTGCAGATCTGCTTGCACTGTATCTTGATTTAGTATAGTGAGCCAGAGATGAGTAGCGGCTCTCAGTGCTATTGATCTTTGAGGCTCCTCATTCACGGCGATGATAACGATAAAGATGATACTACGTAGTATTACAACAACAACCACTACCACTACAACTACAACTCAACTACAACAACAACTACAACTACAACAACTACAACTACAACAACTACAACTACTACTATTACTATTACTATTACTATTTTTATTTCTACTACTACTATTTCTGCTACTACTACTTCTGCTACTACTACTTCTGCTACTACTACTACTAATATAATTACATCATCAAAAATAATAACAACAGTATAGCAGTATCAGCAACAAAACTATTGAAAATTAAGCTATATACTAATTAGTACGAATAGTATTATTAATGATAATGATGTAGTAGTAGAAGTAGTATTACGTAGTAGTAGTAGTAATAATAATAGTAGTAAAGTTTATGATAATGATAATGATAATAGTAATAATGATAATATATATATAATAGTAATAATAATAATAATAATAATAATGTAAATTGATGATAATAATGATAATAGTAAATATAGTAATAATAATGATAATATAATATTAATAATATGTAATAATAATAATATGGAATAAAAACAATACTACTACTACTACTACTAGTATTAATAACAATAATAATAATCATAATAATAACAATAATAATGTTTCATACACAAATAACGATTTTACAAACAAATTACATGGGTGGCATCGGAGAAAAAGTCGGACACTAACACTGACCAGGAATCCTGTACAATGCAAATGGAATGAAATGAATGACTGATCAATATACTTACTTTTTTGTAATAAAAATAATGATGATAACAATAATAATGAAATTCAGAAGTAATTATGATGAGAGAGAGAGAGAGAGAGAGAGAGAGAGAGAGAGAGAGAGAGAGAGAGAGAGAGAGAGAGAGAGAGAGAGAGAGAGAGAGAGAGAACATATGAGGCTTGGTTGCTATAGTTAATATTTAAAAACAAGGTGTAGGGAGTAAGGAGTTTCAAAGTGGGTGGATGGGTAGTGGAGTGGGTGGCGAGAAGTGGCTGGATGTGGGTGGAGTGAAAATAAAAAGTGGATTAGGTGAAGTTAAGTTAGGTTAGGATAGGTTACGTTAGATGTGTGTGTGTGTGTGTGTGTGTGTTGTTTGTGTGTGTGTGTGTGTGTGTGTGTGTGTGTGTGTGTGTGTGTGTTCCTTCCTTCCTTATTTCCTTCCCTCCTTCCTTCCTTCCTTTCTTCTTTCCTTCCTTCCTTCCTTCCTTCCTTCCTTCTTTCCTTCCCTCCTTCTTTCCTTCCCTCCTTTCTTCCTTCCTTCTTTTCATCCTTCCTTCTTTCCTTCCTTCCTTCCTTCACTCCTTCCTTCCTTCCTTCCTTCCTTCCTTCCTCCTTCCCTCCTTCCTTCCTTTCTGCCTTCCTTCTTTCCCTCCTTCCTTCCTTCCTTCCTTCCTTCCTTCCTTCCGTCCGTCCGTCGTGCCCTTCTGTTTATCTTTCTCCTATTTTCGTATGTCATTCTTTTCTTCTTGTTTTTTCTTCGTCATATTTCGTATCATCTTCCAGTTTCTTTTTTCTCTCTTTCCTCCATTCTTCTTTACTTATTTGCTTTACTTCTTATTCTATATTATGTCGTTTCTTTCTTGCTTCACTCATTCCATTTAAAGGCCATTGCTTGTTGACATTGGAATCATGAATATTGACTTAGTAGTCCAACAAATCTTAACCGAGCTTTTTGGTGGGGCAGAATCCAGTATTCCCATGGGTCCAACCCTGCCATGTCTACGTGAACTAGCCAGTTAGAACTTGATGTACATAAGTAAAAGGCATATAAAATGCTTTAACGAAAATCCATGCATCATCAAATAAAATAAAAAATCATGTATAAAAGAAAAGTTACCGTTCTACGCTTACGATATTCATATGAATATCGAAGCGCGGCATACATTTTTTACAGTGTTGCTTGGAAAACGTTATCACCTTTATCAACGTTCACCGTAGTTCTTATTAAGGTTAATGTTGCAATAACTGTGTTATAAATACAATATGAAGGAATATAGCAATAAAATGAGGTATTTCCTATATAAAATAAATATTGTAAACTCCATTCAAACGGCAACACTCATTTTTCAACCTCCGGACAGGTCATATAAATAAATAAATAATATAGACTAGTAAGAGGAGGAAGTGGGGACAGAAGGAAGAATAGGTGGGTGAGGAAGTGAGTTTTAGGAGAAGAAAAAGTCACTGGGGCTTTACCCAGGCGCTTATTGATTTTAGTTTGATTTTAGTTTGAATGCATCAAAGTCTGGAGGCACGGGTGGCAAAGTGAAGATCAGCAAGTCTCATCCCCCCCCCAGTCTGGCAGCAACATGTCCCCAGCACCAGTATTCACCTCCCGCATTGGAAGTTGCGCGAGAGACAGACGCCAAAGCCCCAGCCCACCGGTGCTGCAATGGAACCCCAACCACAGTGTAATTGAACCAGCAGGACGCCCCCAATTTATTGATTAGGTAACATTTTTCTCTTTTGTTTACATATGGGATATACAGTATAAATTTACATATTAGGTTAGAAATTATTTAACTTTTTATACATTGTTAGAAAAGAAAATGTTTGGTTACATAATTTTTTGAGCAAGACACAATGCAACGTGTATGGAGAAGGCTAGGCATGACAAAGCGATACGGCGCACCTCCGCACGGGCGGGAGTTGCGGGCGTGTGCCGCAAAGCATAGAGATGTGACTGTTTACGTTAGTTAGACGTTGTATTGTGTTTACATTTTGAATTAATGGTTTTGGTTTTTGAGTAGTAGCCCATGGCAGCAAGATTTATATGAGGATAATACAATATAATACAATATATACAGTTTGTGTGTGTATCATGTGTTATTTACAGTAATGTCTGTGTCTGACCATGTGTGTGTATGGTGTCTTTATGTGGTTATATGTATAGATTGTGTTTGTGTAAATACATTCCCGCCCTATAGTGCAGTGATTTGTCGTGTTGGGAGTGAGTGGGGTGATGAGAAGAGCATGACGCCGTGGAACGGTCGTCTCGTCAGTGCCGTCGGTGACGGGGTGGTGAAATGGATCCCACGGAACCCAGGGCGGGTCCGCAGAGCCCACTCCCCCGCCATCAGCCTTGGTTACTGGAATGATGCTCCTATGGAATGAATGGAAATGTTTCGTGTGGTGTGTGGTAGATGAGAGGAACACGACGCCGTGGAACGGTCGTCTCGTCAGTGACCGTCGGTGACGTTGTGGTGAATTGGACCCCACGGGACCCAGGGCGGGTCCGCGGAGCCCACTCCCCCGCCATCAATCTTAGTTACTGGAATGATGCCCCTTGAGAATGAAAGACTACCAGTGTAGGCGGTTGCCAGTTACCCCCTTAAAACCTAGGCTGTAATACGGAAAAATAATAAAAATAAAATAAAGAATGATGAAAACAAAGCCATAAGACGAAAAGATGAAAACACCACTAGGCGTTGGTCACCTGTCAAGCGCGTATATATATATATATATATATATATATATATATATATATATATATATATATATATATATATATATATATTAATATCACCTATTATCTTCTTTAACTTATCATTCCTTGAAAACACATTGAAAAAAAAATCGAAGAAATTGGCCGAGGAATTTAGATTTTTCTTATAGAGAAAAATATAGAAGGAAGGCGGATCAAGTACCATTTATCTTAACTGATCACTATTACTAGCGTGTTTCCTATGAAGCCAGTAACTCAGTGTGGTTGTACACTCAGCGATGTAATGAATCATTCGCGTAGTCATTGCCATGGAGTTTCAGGGCTAATTTCACAGTCGCTTCGTATTGTTCAGATCGTTACCAATGAGCAGCGATCTCCACCACCATCAGCAAATCCAATTTCACAGTCGTCTTTCGCGGTGTTGTTTGTTTGAAACCATACCAGAGATTGGAACCTTTGGTAACGCAGGCTTGGGAGCTGGGGGACCTCCCCAACGGAGCTTAACAAAGCAATTTTTTTTAGCAAATAACAAATTCTTATCCCCATATAGTTATATTACTTCCTGAAAAATATATGAACAATTATTTAACAATACAACATGTTGTAGGGGTATAATGATAATATGAATTTTTTTAAAAGAATTTGAATGGCGGCGTGAACGCACCAGTCAACGAGGGAGAGAACAAAATAATTTTCGGAAAATAGTATCATCTTATTTTCAAGACAAAACTATATTATTCTGATAGATTTCGATGTATTTTGAATTAATATGATAACCGTTTTTCGGCAAAAAGATCAAACCAAAAATAAATCAAACCTAATCTAACCTAACGTCCTAACCGGGGGAGTCGTCCGCTAGACCCCATAATCATTTAAATTTTAATATTACGGTTATTTCTTAATTTGCTTACCTAGTTCAACTATCTAAATACTCAGAAAGATGAAAGATTTACACGATGAAATAGGTAAGGATGTCTGGAAGATGCTATTTACCGAAATACTGAGAAAAATAGTAGTTGAGTTGATTTATTAATGTGGCAGTTATATCAGCATCAGGAAACCAGTGCAGGCTGTGAACAACCTTCAAGGTAGTAAATAAGAATAAAATTCTTATAGCTTTTCCTGGTATTATTATTGGTCCTTTTAGTTCCATTTGTTATCAAAGACCTTTACATACCTATAAAGTAGAGGAGAATAGGTTAGGTTATAAAGTAGAGGAGAATAGGTTAGGTTATAAAGTAGAGGAGAATAGGTTAGGTTATAAAGTAGAGGATAATAGGTTAGGTTATAAAGTAGAGGAGAATAGGTTAGGTTCTAAAGTAGAGGATAATAGGTTAGGTTATAAAGTAGAGGATAATAGGTTAGGTTATAAAGTAGAGGATAATAGGCTAGGTTATAAAGTAGAGGAGAATAGGTTAGGTTATAAAGTAGAGGATAATAGGCTAGGTTATAAAGTAGAGGAGAATAGGTTAGGTTATAAAGTAGAGGATAATAGGTTAGGTTGTAAAGTAGCGGAGAATAGGTTAGGTTATAAAGTAGAGGAGAATAGGTTAGGTTGTAAAGTAAAGGATAATAGGTTAGGTTAAGTTATGAATGTCTGTTTTGGGTTGAAATTTTAGCACAACTCAGATATGATATTATATATATTTCCCTAATTAAACTGGTACACTCAAGTAAAGTTAGGAAAGTAAAGAAACAAATGAATTATATGAAATAAATATGTTTATACTTAACCCTATTTCCATATTTCAAATTAATTAAATATATATAGCCTTTCTCTTAGATATGCTTTTAATGAAGCATGACTAGTAAAACAAATATTTCCATGTTACAAAATAATATATATCTGCTTTCTCTTAACATATAATATTAAATTTAATCCCTTCACAGTGTTCAAATATTTTTTATTATGATTTTGTCGCCTGTCTTCCGCTCAGCTGATGCAATAATTACATTTCCCACTTCTCCGGCATACCAACATTGCAAAATCAGAGGTCTTCGTTTTGTTATGATCGTCATCAGGTTGGGGATTGCCGATATCACGAAAACAACGACTGTGAAATCGGATTGAGGTGTAGGTAATGATTCTTACCAGGTTGGTAAGGCTTGTGGTTAAGAACGTTACCAGACGACTGTGAAATCAGCCCTCAGCGTGGACGTATAAGACTGTGTTGCATTACTTAATTCAGGAAGTAATAATGGTGAAGTGTTGTGTTGCTCCTGGGTGCTCAAGAAGACAAGGACGTGATAATGTTTCTTTTTATAGATTTCCCTCAGAAAATGGGAAAAATATAAAAGAAATACATAAAACTAAGCGAGCAAAGTGAAGAGACTCGTGTCTGCTGGAGCATCATCGTCTTGGAAGACCTGGGAACCCTCTATATATGACAGAATCCGCAGTGCACATTTTATCTCAGGTGAGGAAGATGGATGAGGTGAACAGGGCATGGTACCTGAAGAAGGTTTAATCACATTTGTTCTCTTGTACCATCCACACAACCATGGATTTAACTCGAACTTAAACAATCATGGTATCCTAGGCCTACATCAAGTCATCAACCCTTATTTTGCTTATATACAATACTGCTTGTTTTATACCGTAATATTGTTTGGAAATTACCTATAGCTAAACCTAACCTTACCTAATCAATCAGGAAGTGACATGATTTTTTCCCTTTATTGACCCACATAACAGAAAATCATTTTCGCCACTTTTCGAGTCTATTTCTCAGGGTATGCAAGTGCACCTCTTTAATTAATATGTAGGTTGAATACTTATATTTTTAAGAAGTACAGTACTCCCAAGTGCATCATAACAAAAACTCTTATGCAGTTATACCACACAGGTAGACTTCATCAGAACAATTTATATAGTGGGTTTTCTGAGGCAAATGTTTTTTTCAATTATAGTTGTTCACAGATGATTTTTATTGTTTTATACCATAATTGTACTGCGTGGAAAAACCCTCACTCAGACCAGACTTATTATTTTCAGGGAAGAAATCTGATGATCCCCTATCTCCAGATTTCATTCCTTCAGTATTTGGTTACAAGTCATCACAACAGAAGAAGAAGGCAGAGTTATCGCTTCAGCGATACGAAAAGTGGCAGGCAACCAAGGAGATGATAGCAGGAAATCAGAAGAGACACGATGCAGCTCAAGGTTTACAGCTTCTTGCAGCTACCAGTGCACAGCCAGCTACAGCAGCTATGTCATCCACACTTCTCCAGGATAACCCAGACGATAGCAACAATTCTGACAGTGACACATGTAGCATCACATCTGGTAGGATGGACTACGATATAGTGCAAGGTGCAAAGGACTATGCAACCCTTGAACTAGAATGTCAAGATTTGAGAGCACAGTTAGCATCGAGTAAGAAAACAATAAGAAATCTTTCAGTGACCGAAGACTCTTTCAAAAATGATAATTATAAAGTAAACTACTACACTGGTCTCCCTTCTTTTGCAGTTTTAATGGTACTAGTTAATCTCATTACTCCATCCCTAAAGAGAAAATGCATCACACCATTCCAGCAACTTATACTTACCTTGTCGAGACTCTGTTTGAATTTGAAAATTAAAGATCTTTCCTATAGGTTTGGCATTCACTATTCAACAGTGTCCAGAATATTTTTAGATGTGATAGACATTCTCTGTGTTCAGCTGGTTCCAGAAACAGTAATTTGGCCTGAAAGAGAGAAACATTTCCTTCTTGTATTGGGATCATAGACTGCTTTGAAATTTTCATTGAAAGATCAAAAGATCTGAAGGCCAAAGCACAAACGTGGTCAAATTACAGGAGTCAATACTGTCAAATACTTGATTGCAATTACTCCCCAAAGTTCAGTTTCATTTGTTTCAAAAGGACGGGGAGGCCGTACTTCAGATAAGTGTCTTACTGATAACAGTGAGTTATTGAAGAAACTGAAACCAGGTGATGTTCTCTTGGCAGACAGAGGCTTCGATATCAAGGACAGGGTGGGATTATATCAGTGTAAAGTTGAAATACCTGCACTCACACGTGGTAAAAAACAGCTGAGTATGACTGAAGCGCAAGAAACAAGGGAACTTGCATCTCAACGTATTTATGTTGAAAGAGTCATTGGTGTGCTGAGGAATAAATATACCTTACTTCAAGACACTCTACCAATTAACATGTTACAAAAAGATCCAGTATTGAACCTTACATCTGTTGACAAATGTGTACATGTAGTTTGTGCATTAGTTAATCTATCCCCTTCCATTGTGCCCTCTGACTAATAACCGTTAATGTTCTTTTTAAATTGAATTAGGGTCCACTGAAGCTGGTGTTTTACAAGTGGGTCACCCTCAGCAGGTACTATGCCTTATTTATTGTTAATTGTATATAGTGCATATATTTTTTTTCTGTGTAAGGTAGGAGTGGGTGAGGAATTTTCTTTTTTTAATATACTTGTATAGGTTGAGTTTAATATTTATTTCACTTTGTTACATTAAGCTACATTAGTAATACTGTATTATCATATCACAACAGGTTTAATGAAATGTTTGCAGATATAGTTTGTGTTTATTTTCTTTCTCACCTATAAACTTTAGAAAATATGATGTACATAACAAAGTTAATGCATGCTGCAACAAAAACTGGTTACTCTTCTGCTATTACCAAGTTCTTAGTGGGAAACGTTGTATCACAGCTGTGTACTGTACAAACAGTGAAAAAAAGCTATAACAAATTTAGTTTATGAAAACAGTATGTTGAAAGTTGAAAGTAGTGAAGATGGCAAAAGCCAAAATGCAGGACACATAGAGAAGATGGATATGTATTTGAAAAAAAATTTTAACTCTGTGATGGTTTTGCTTTTAGAGATGATCTGCAGTTTTGACACAACCATTTCCTTTTGGGAATCTTCTTAAACAGGGTACATTGCAAATGAAACAAAACAATATCACATGAATTATGACAGCATTTCACCATGTCATAATTTGCTGGCCTGCGGCAGTAACACCATACTTGGTGTCTTGAAGTAGCAACCATTGTAGAAGGTCTAACATTTTGATTATGACTTACCCATTTATTAAGGCTTAGGCAGCTGCACTCCAACAGGTACATAAGCATCATTGTAGCCAGGAACTACTGACAGGAATGCACATTTCACTCCAGTTTCATTTAGAGAAGTGAGCAACCACTCACGTCGTTCAGTAAAAAGGGGTTGGATGTGGTGCTGAGGACAATGTTTGTGTGGAAGCTCATGTCATTCCTTTAAAGCCTTGTACTTAGAAGCTGGGCTACTGAAATTTATATCAGTGCACTCTGCATATTCAATTTTAAAACATGAAGGCACTACCCAACCGCAAGGTCTTGAAGTACAAGACTCTTTTTCAGCCCAGCTTACTCCACAGTCAACAGCAAACATGAGTGCAGCCACATGTGAGCATGCCTCCCCCAGTCCAGCCATACAAGAGCAGTGTGCAGCTACAATGATGCCCATCTTCACAGCAATCCATGGCTTCAGTTCTTCTTTACTGAAGCTCTGGGAGTGTTTCACCTAAGGGAAAAACAAACTTACTAAATTGCAATGCAAAATGAGTACAGGTATTAGATAGTTCATACAATATTAAAAGTACTACATACTGTACTGTATATGCTTAATCTGCCCATGATGACCATCCATACATATATTCCACTGTCTTAGTATACTGTTATATGGATATATATTGGCATTAAATACCCAGCAAAAAAATCTATGAAAAAGGAGCTCAGAGAAAACAGTATTAATAATAAATCTTTGGACTATGTTGGTCTACTAATTTCCACACACAAAAAGGCTAAATTTGACCATTTTCTTTTCATTTTTATATATATTTAGCCTGTATATTCTTATAAGTTAACTTTACTGAAACCATAACTCAGTGTTTCTTAATCTTGGGTGCTAGCACGCCCTAGGGGTGCTGCTGTGTTTTTCTGAGTTTGTCCATGATCTTTTCTTTTTCTTAGGTTTTCTTAAATCTTACTTTTTCATCAACAATATTGGAATCCTTAATGTTTTAGTTTTGAGGAATCAAAAAATAATTGATCAAACAATACTGTACTTCACTTTCATTTATCCTTTTAGTGACCAAGATATTTGGTTAATCAGAGTTAGGGGGTGCTGGATTGCCTAGACCTAACTATAGGGGGTGCTAGGGTCTGAAAAGCTGCCTTAACTTATGTAACCCTTGCCTAACCCCAATCATAGGGCCCTAATTCTCTGAGCCTTAACCCAAACCTATCCCTGCAGGGGCTAACCCAAACCTAACCTAACCTTACTGTCGGAAATGATTTTAGTCTCAAACACTTCCGTCAGCAACTTTGGAAATGCATAAATTAATTTAGAAACATTTATGAGAAAAGAGTGGGACAAACATTATATAAAAAAAAGCATAACTGTTGCTACAGTAAATATAAAGAACTTACCTTTGCACAAATGATGCTTGCACAAATGATGCTAAGTGGTTGAGGCGCTCCAGAGCTCAGCTGGCCATCAGTGATGAGTATTTCCCTCACCCATCCAGAGGTAAAATACTTGTAGTCTTCCAGACTTTTGTAGGCCTGCAAAGTCTTATTCGTATACGGTTTGAAATTGATCAACTAACTGTAAATATTGCCGTAATCTAAGTCGGGAAGTTCATCTTCTTGGAGCGAAGTTGCGTCCTTAAACATGTGTCGGGGAAAATTATAAGGATCAGAACCAATTTTCTGACACTTCTGGACATATCTTTCCATGTCCTCACCCTTCAATACACTATGAATGTATGGTGAAGGTTCCATGCTGTCTGTGGCCTTGTAAATCTCGTAAACCGAAGGTTAAATTGCGATACACTGACGATTACTCCTATAAAACCCGTTTGTTTATACGCGCCCTGACGTCAAGCTAGCATGCGTGCCATCTGGTGGGAGAATCCGTGCAAATCATGAATAGGTGGCCTTGGGTGAGGTCAAAACACACACACACGCACACGCACACGCACACACACGTTCCGCTAGCGTAGTGGTTAGCGCACTCGGCTCACAACCGAGGGGGCCAGGGTTCGATCCCCTGGGCGGACGGAGATTATTTGGGTGTGTCTCCTTTCACGTGTAGCCCCTGTTCACCTAGCAGTGAGTAGGTACGGGATGTAAGTCGAGGAGTTGTGACCTCGTTGTCCCGGTGTGTTGTGTGTGAGTGGTCTCGGTCCAACCCAAAGATTGGTCAGTATGAGCTCTGAGCTCTTTCCATAGGGGGACGACCGGCTGTCTCGAGAGAGACCAGCAGCAGACTGTACAGTGAATTACACACCTCCTTCCACCTGAAGCATCAAAGGACCACCCGACACCAGAAATTACTGGTTCCTGTGAAAGCCCGCTCTGAACGATATCGATTGAGTGCGATTCCCACCGTAGTGCGAGGGATTAATTCCTGAACCCATGTCTATCCTTAAGTTAATTTTTACTTGTTTGTATGTGAGTGTGTGTGTGTGTGTGTGTGTGTGTGTGTGTGTGTGTGTGTGTGTGTGTGTGTGTGTGTGTGTGTGTGTGTTTGGCAAATTTTTTATTCTCATGTCACCCTCTCCCCAATGTATATTTTCAGTCGCAAGACTGCCTTTTCAATAAACCGTTTATTATTATTATTATTATTATTATTATTATTACACACACACACACACACACACACACACATATGATGAGGTATTAAAGAAAAAGAAAAGAAAAAAAAAATATATATATTTTTTTCTTTTCTTTTTCTTTAATACCTCATCATGTGTGTGTGTGTGTGTGTGTGTGTGTGTGTGTGTGTGTGTGTGTGTGTGTGTGGGTGTGTGTGTGTATGTGTGTGAGTGTGTGCGTGTGTGTGTATTTGTGTGTGTGTGTGTGTGTGTGTGTGTGTGTGTGTGTGTGTACGTGTGTGTGTGTGTGTGTGTGTGTGTGTGTGTGTGTGTGTGTGTGTGTGTGCGTGCACGTGTTTGGCAATTTTTTTTATTCTTATGTCACCCTCTCCCCAATGTATATTTTCAGTCGCAAGACTGCCTTTTCAATAAACCGTTTATTATTATTATTATTATTATTATTACACACACACACACACACACACACACACACACACACACACACACACACACACACACACATGATGAGGTATTAAAGAAAAAGAAAAAAAATATATATATATATATTTTTTTTTCTTTTCTTTTTCTTTAATACCTTTTGATAACATTAAAATTAAAAGAAGAAAGTAGTTGCTTCATCTTTACAAGGAAATGTAAATCATTGTTATTATTGACATTGTCATTGTTCAATATGACATTCCCATTAGGTGGTTTTTCCGCCGGGGCAACCCGGTTTTCCACCAAAGTATTAACATACCACAATGTATAAACATACCTGTCCTCCTATTATTTGTTTTTTATCAACCTAGTATTCCTGTCCTCCCATCCTCTGTAATTTCCTCACAAATTTCTGTATATAAAATTTAAACTGTATTTATTAAAGTTTTAATTTATAACCAGAGAGAGAAAGAGAGAGAGGCAGGTCAGGTCCTGTGGGTGTCCAGAATATTAGACCGCTACATATGTATAATGAGGGAGAAGGCCGCTTCCTTCATAATGAGGTGACAACTGTTCCCATACAATATTTTGGAATGTTCTCACCGTTGTTTTGTGTAATGTTAGAACAGTGAACTGTTCTAACATCACACAAAACAACAGTGACAAAATAGTTGGGAAACGCTTTAAAATTAACGAAGCCAAGTAATTCTTCTTTAATAGTGTTGTCAATAATATTTCCCGGCTGTCATTGTTTGTTTCAGACTAAATACGTGTTTATAGTGTGTGGGCGGATGCTTGTCAACCTAGTATCTACAATGTTGGCTCTCTCTCTCTCTCTCTCTCTCTCTCTCTCTCTCTCTCTCTCTCTCTCTCTCTCTCTCTCTGGTGTTTCTTAGGAAAATTTGGTTGTTTTCATAGATTTATAATAGCTGTCGTTAATTACGTGTGTGTGTGTGTGTGTGTGTGTGTGTGTGTGTGTGTGTGTGTGTGTGTGTGTGTGTGTGTGTGTGTGTGTGTGCACACGTGCACACCGGGGAATCTGTTTCCTTCACGTACATTCATTTTTTGTGTGTAGGCGTGTGTACGTATATATCAAGGATTTTATTGTGTGTGTGTGTGTGTGTGTGTGTGTGTGTGTGTGTGTGTGTGTGTGTGTGTGTGTGTGTGTGTGTGTGTGTGTGTGTGTGTGTGTGTGTGTGTGTGTGTGTGTGTGTGTGTAGACACATTAGGTGTAGGCGTGTGAGTAGTGAGGGAATTAAACTGTTTTCTGAAGCCATGGCGAAGGGAAGACGAGACTGTAACCTTGTATCTGTGTTCGTTGGGATAATATGTGATAAAGGCAGAGGATGTCGAGAGGAGGAGGAGGAGGAGCAGGAGTGTGTGTGTGTGTGTGTGTGTGTGTGTGTGTGTGGGGTGGGGGGTGGGTGGGGGGGGGCCTGATTTACTTTTTGTCACGTTTATCTATACAATTAAAATCAATAGTAACACAATTTTCATACACAATACAAATTATTGTTCAAAAGTTGTTTTAAAACAATGTAACTGATATGTAAAGAAGATATACCAATCATTGCTTAGTTACCGATATTTCAAGACGATATATTAATTATTATAGCTCAGGTACCGGTATTTGAAAATGGTATGTCAATTATAGCCTAATTTCAAGTATTTGAAGATTGTACGTTATTAACAGTTTTGTTACCGGTATGTGAAGACGATTTAATGAGTATAGCCTATTACCGGTATTAGAACACGGTATATTAATAATGGCTTAATTACCGGTATGTGAAGACGATATATCAATTATAGGATAGTTACAAGTATATTAATTAATAGCCAATTACCAGTATTTAAAGACGAGAATTGAGATGTCTGGTTACCGTATGATGTAATTTATCTGGACTTTCAAAATGCATTCTATAAGGTCACTCACACAATATGGTAATGCTATAGTAGCGACAACATGGAATTCAGGAACATTTATGTGTGGTTAAGTTAAGTTAGTGACCGTCAGCTACCTACATGTTGTTTTCAATAGAGAACCATCGACCACACTTCATATAACTAGTGTTGGTGTGCCTCAAGGGTCAGTATTGGGATCCACACTTTTCATAATGTATTAAAGTGTTCCGGTGTGGTATTGTCTGTCATAAATTATAAAATTCCCGACTTTACAATATTTGGCGGTAAATTTTTATGCACTGAAGGCTGTAGCAACACTTTGGTGAACTTAAACTAAATAAACTAACTGATTGGAGTGAGAAATGGGAAATGTCCTTTGATATACAAAAAACTATTCCAATGTTAAATAGTAAATGTGCGATCAGGAGTTCAGTAAGTTTAATTGAAATTCATTCATTTGAAGAAACTTTTCATAAATCGGCCTCAAATTATATTAAAACCAGAACTTAATGGAAAGAGTACAGATGAGTGTTTCCTGTCTGCGTGACATCGGAGAGAGAAGTGGGTGGGGAGGAGCCTTGCCATATTATGGAAGTTGGTTCCCCAGATGCGACTTAATATGTTGCTGGGCGTGGCTAGTCCGGAAACGAGGAATGTGGATTGGGTTAGCATGTCAAGTATTTATATAATGATTTCTAAATTGAAAGCCACTGTTACTACAAAATATGAATAGAGAGTTATACACAAATATGCATGTTTGTATATTTATAATGTCATGAATCTTTAAAAATCTGTGTTCACTGAAAAATTTGTCAGTGTGATCGTAAAGACCGAGAAAAAAAATGGTTTTTAGAAACTTTCTTTGCATAACGAAGAGAGTGTCTATTAATGTTTTGTTTGCCCAACCCCATAGAAAGAGAGAGAGAGAGAGAGAGAGAGAGAGAGAGAGAGAGAGAGAGAGAGAGAGAGAGAGAGAGAGAGAGAGAGAGAGAGAGAGAGAGAGAGAGAGAGAGAGAGAAGAAATAAACACCTGCACAAACTGGCCTGCAAACACATGAAAATAATCCAGAAATATACAATGAAAAGCTGGAAGGATCACCTCAAACAAAAACTTACAGGCCAGTCAGTGGGTAACAAGGAGTGGTGGAGCAGCATTAAGCAACAACAGGGTTTCTACCCCGACGACAGCATCCCACCACTGTCAACACCTGATGGCTCTTTTGTCACACGCGACCAGGATAAAGCACAATTATTGGCTGCTCACTTCTCCACCAAAATGTCAGTTGGTGACCCAGAGCGTGCACCTCCTGCAGTCCCTACCCTCACCAAAGCTTCACTAGGGAACATCATCATCACCAAGGAGGAGGTGCTGCAACAACTCAAACGTGTTGATCAAAAGAAAGCGCTGGGGCCAGATAACATCAGTCCTCATATATTGAAAAGATGCGCCACACAACTTGCTACGCCCCTTGCTTCCATCTTCCAGAGGTGCTATTCATCTCAGCAGTGGCCAACTCAGTGGAAAGTAGCGAGAGTCTGCGCCATCTATAAAAAAGAGCAGAAGTGATCCTCAAAACTACTTCTCCATCTCCCTCCTTTCCGTGGTTGGGAAAGTTTTTGAGTCAATCATCACCACAAAGATGACAAAATTCTTTGACTCTCACCTCCTGCTAAATTCCTGGCAATTTGGCTTCCGACAGGAGAGATCCACAGCAGATCTTCTTCTTCACTCAGCAGCCTGGAACCGCTCCCTTGACCGTGACAAAGACACCTTTGTTGTCGCCCTTGACATCGCTAGTGCCTTTGATAGGGTGTGGCATCAAGGCATCACCACCAAGCTGAAAAGTTTGGGGATCTGTGGTGACCTTCTACTCCTACTCCAAGACTACCTCCATGGTAGGACTCTGCGTGTGGTGGTCAATGGGCACACCTCCTCTGAACACCCCGTCAAAGCCAGCGTTTCCCAAGGAAGTGTACTCGGACCATTATTATGGAACGTGTACTTTAATGACCTCCTCCAGCTGGTCTCTGAAGCAACAGCGTATGCAGACGACTGTACTCTCACATTCACCAGTGAGAGGAGTGAGCACCACAACACTGTCGTCCGCATCAACCAGATGCTGCAGAGCATAGCCTCCTGGGGCAAGAGATGGCAAGTTACCTTCGCTGCAGGGATAACTCAAGCCACGCTCATCTCTCGAAGACAAGATGCCGTCAATCAAAACCAAAACATCATTCACCTTGATGGCAGGAAAATTCACCTCCAGGAGTCAGTCAACATCCTTGGGTTTGAGTTCGACACTGACCTTATGTTCATCAACCACGTCAGAAAGGTCGCCAAGTATGCTGCCTGGAAGTTGAGCTGTGTTCGGCGCATTGCTCATCTTCTGGACGCTCAGGAAGTGGACATACTCTACAAATCCCAAGTCCGCTCCCTGATGGAATACTCGCCCCTAGCATGGTCTTCCTGCCCCCCATCGTACCTCGGTCTCCTGGACCGGGTTCAAGCCAGAGTCCAGCGGCTGGCTCATCTGAAAGCTACTGCAGGTACCGCACGGAACTTCCAACCTCTCTAGCAGCGGCGTGACGTGGCAGGCATGTGCGTCATGTACAAGTTTAGTTAACCTTTTTAAAAGTAAACGCAAACAAAAGTTATTAATCTGTGTGCTCTATAAGTCTTGGACTTTTATATATTTTCATATTGTTAAGTGTATTCACGATGTGTTCGGTAGTTATTTGTAAGTTTTGCAGTGTTTGTTCGAAGCGTATTACATGATGATTATTGTTACTGAACATAGCACTGTCATCTGGAGTGCCAGTGAAAACATAAATACAGTATATAATCATTATGCTAGCCGTACTTTGATCTTCAGCCAATAGGTTAATGGTGTCCTTTCGTGGCCAGATCTCACTTTTAATTTGCTTCTTGCTTTTATTTTATTTAAAGAACATTCTGACATTGAACTTGCTTTCTGCTGTTTGATTTCCTTCAAAATTCCGTTTTGCTTGTTTTATCAGCCATTTAATTTGTCGTCTAGAGTCACTGTATAGTTTGTACGAACATATTGGAAGAACTCATTTATGGCTGTGGTGTGTTTGTAAGTGTGTGTGTGTGTGTGTGTGTGTGTGTGTGTGTGTGTGTGTGTGTGTGTGTGAGTGTGTATTAATAATAATGATAAACGGTTTATTTAAAAAACAGCCATGGACTGAAAAATATACATAATTGGGGAATCTATATAAGGTATAATTATTTAAGTTTTCTTATCTATATGCTAAGGTATAATTAATCAAGTTTTCTTATCTATGTGCTAAGGTATAATTATTTAATTTTACTTAGAATTTAATAAGTGAACAATGGAGGGAATCGCACTATTCTTGAAGTGGTCTGTCCCCGGGGCTTTGACAGGGATTAGCACGTTCCTGTGTCTGGTATAGTCAGACTCGCCTTAAAATGTGGCTGGGGTGTGGCCATCGTGAGGAATACCCGTGTTACAGCTGCCACGTGTCGAGATTTGCCGCGCAAATTCAAATCAATTTCGTATTTAAAAAATTTATGAGGCCCGAATCGTGTATCTGGCAACATCATATATCATATGTGAAGTTTTCTTGAGTGATAAGATGCATTATCCAGAACGAAAGGGAAATTCATTAATAGGTACTGCTTTTTATTAGCAACACTGTAAAATATGTATGCCACGTTTCTTTATATGTTTATATATATCTTATCCATTATAAGTTTACTGTTTCTTCATACATTATAATACTATGAATAAACGTATATGCATATTTCCTGATCATGTCTGCCATGGTTTTACTTACAATGAAACATTTCTACAATGCGGATTAAAAGACACGTGGCAGACCTGTAAAAGGGTATTCCCCGACTGTTTCCGCTCGCCAACCACACGCTAAGGTGAGTCTGACTATTTTTTTTATAGTACTGATGGAGGGAGGGGCATCAGGGGGGAGTAATTTGCGGTGTCGAGAGTGTTTTAAAAGGCCTTCCCCGAATTTCATAGGGGCTTCCTCATGTTTGACAGAAAGCCTCGGCAGATTTAGCGTGTTGAGGGCACTCTCGTAGCCGTGGTATGCAGGACCGAGAATTAACTTGAGTGCACGTTTTTTAATCTTCTCAAGTTGGAAATGTTGTGATATGGTGAGAGAAGAGGACCAGGCTGGGGATGCATACATGAGCTTAGGTAATGAAGGAAGTGTAAACTTCCTTTAGCTCATCGGCCAGTGTTAATAGGGATTTGAGTGTATGTGTGTGTGTGTGTGTGTGTGTGTGTGTGTGTGTGTGTGTGTGTGTGTGTGTGTGTGTGTGTGTATGACTTAATGAATGAATGAGTAAGTGAGTGCGTGTAAAAGAGAGAGAGAGAGAGAGAGAGAGAGAGAGAGAGAGAGAGAGAGAGAGAGAGAGAGAGAGAGAGAGAGAGAGAGAGAGAGAGAGAGAGAGAGAGAGAGAGAGAGAGAGCGTGCGTGCGTGCGTGCGTGAGTGTGTGTGTGTGTGTGTGTGTCATCATCAAAATTCATCCTGTTGCCTCACCGTCGCCTCAACATTTCACATTAACACTCTGTTTCTGCCAAGATGAATGCGACGTCCTTGCTGCTGCTGGTGCTGGTGCTGCTGGTGCTGCTGCTGCTGGTGCTGCTGCTGCTGGTGCTGCTGCTGCTGGTGCTGCTGCTGGTGCTGCTGCTGGTGCTGGTGCTGCTGCTGCTGACTGTTGGACCTGAAGGGTCAGCCACCCCCGCCCAGGTGAACCAATACCCTGGCGACATTAACTTCACGGGAGTTAAAGACGTGGCAATATTTGTTAATTAAAATGACACAACAAATTTATTCAAACTCTTGTACGTGCATCCCGAGACAGGTTTTCAAGGAGTCAGTCTGGTGGCAATGTTTGATGGTGGTGGTGGTGGAGGTGGTGGTGGTGGTGGTGGTGGTGAGAAACATAAGGCCAGTTGATCTACACAAGACAGTTCTTGTGCACCTAACACCTACCAACTGTTTTCTTCATCCATTGAATTGTCCAACCTTTTCTTATAATTATGTTCTGTCCCGGCATTTATCACATATATTTTGAGTTATTTCCACTCCTCTACTACCCTATTAGTGAAGCATTTTTTACCAATATTTTTCCTGCATCTGAACTCGTCTTGCTTGAAACCATTTGTTCGTGTCCTTAGTTTCTCCTTGACTATGATAACCTTATATTTGACCCCTTTGTTGAAACACTTCATCCATTTAAACACTTCTATCAGATCTCCCCTTACCCTACGTCTTTTTAAAGAGTGCAAGTTGAGGTGTTTAAACATATCTATGTAAGTTAAGTTCCTTATCACCTGAACCATTTTAGTAATTTCCTTTGTACTGCTTCTAGCTTATCAATATCCATTCTCTAGTACGGAGACAAGAACTGCACAGTATAATTTAAGTGTGTCCTAAGTAACGCTAAGTAAAGTCTTAGTATTACCTAGGGTATAACTATTTCCTGTGTTGTGTCTACCTACGTGAAGTGTACTAAACTTGTTAATATTATAATCCGTCTGCCATTCTACAGCCCACTCATTCATTCTGTTTAGCTCACCCTGTAATACCATAGCTTCTCGATCCGAGTTGATTTGTCTCCCTATCTTTGTGTCATCCGTAAATTTACTTATGTTGCTACTAATCCCAAAATCCAAATGACTTATATAGACAATGAAAAATAATAGGCCACTTACGAATTTTAGGGGAATCAACTATTTACAGAACCACACTTAGATTTCTTACCGTTTATTTAAACCCTTTTTTCCCTACCACTAAGCCAACCTTTAATCCAATTATAAACCTTTCCATCCATCTCGTCTTTGGTATGGCACCCTGTCAAATGCTTTGCTGAAATCTATATATATTACGTCATAGTTTAAGTCTTTATCTGCTGCCTCATAGACTGTCCTACAAAAAGATAAAAGATTAGTGAAACATGATTTACCCTTAGTGAACCCATGTTGAGTCAGTAATTAATGACTGTAGTTCTAGATGCTGCCGTATTTTCTTGGAAAGAATAGACAGTAAGATTTTACCTATTACTTATGTCAGACTAATTGCCCAGTAACTGCCTTTATCGCCCATCTTCAAATTTGGAATAA
This sequence comes from Metacarcinus magister, assembly GCA_029783475.1. Taxonomy (NCBI): domain Eukaryota; kingdom Metazoa; phylum Arthropoda; class Malacostraca; order Decapoda; family Cancridae; genus Metacarcinus; species Metacarcinus magister. The sequence goes on along the minus strand of JAPQNM010000012.1, from coordinate 11,181,370 downwards.
CGTTCACCTGTTTCCACAAACTAGGGGTCAAAACTCTCTTTACTTTTACCTGGCCAAACAATGGAGATTTTTCAGCGTCCCTTCGAGTTTTGACAGATACCTGATCCTTCGGACTAAAATAAAGGTGTTGCGGGAACCTTCCTCCTCCGTCTACCACCTACAACCACTGGTCACTCGCAGGTAAGGCTAATAGATAAAACAATGTCTTTTAGCATCTTAACTTTTCCTTTCATTATATTTGTCGTTATTGAAATAGGTCTCTCTCTTTCTCTTTCTCTCTCTCTCTCTCTTTCTCTCTCTCTCTCTCTCTCTCTCTCTCTCTCTCTCTCTCCCTCTCCCTCTCTCTCTCTCTCTCTCTCTCTCTCTCTCTCTCTCTCTCTCTCTCTCTCTCTCTCGCTCTCTCGCTCTCTCTTTTATTTTTTATTTAAACATATATGATTACATTGTGTACAGTTAACAGGACAATCTTTTTTTTACTCTTTAGTTAAAGTTGCCTGTTCCGTTGTGTCAACTATTTCAAAACTTTACTGCCACATTAGTAGAAGTTATCACTTCCTTATACTTAGCATATACATATGGAAGTACATATCATGGTGGGTGTAGGCAGAGCCATCTATAGGTGGCAATCTTCATCTGCTGTGTAGAGAAGCGCCTCACATCCACATCAGTAGTAAGGGCATTCCACCACACCACCGCTGTAGTGGCAAAGGCATGTTGATGGGTGCTGGTTCGGGACCTTAGGACCTCTAGTAGAGAATCATTGCCCAGCAATGATATACAGCAATATATATATATATATATATACTTTCTTTTTTTATTTTAATTATAGATTACAACCATATAATTTGTATACCATGCATGCAAACTACTGAAGTAATGGAAGCACTAAAAACATAATTTTGAAAATTTTACAAATAAGAATGATAATGTGGCAGAAATAATTGTTCGAATCATTTCCACAAAGCAAAGACATAATATACATATATTGCATTAGTAACCTAATAATGACGTTTAGTATACCAATTGGCATATAATAAACACCTTGGCATTGAGGCAATAATTTACATTCTTATGATAGGCTTTCCGTACAGTAATACAAATAAATAATGGAACAAATACCATAAAGCTGCTTTACATTACATGTTAATACAAAATAACCAGGCAGATGGAAGGATGGTTAACCACAACAAAGCAAAATGTAAAAGCATTGCTCCTTAGAGGATTTCATAAGTGCAGTGTTACTGTCACAATTGGCGTTGCATTTTGTTATGGAAAGCAAGTACAAAGGAAGCTAACAAATATTTCAAACATAATGATTCCAAAGAAAATACTAAATATGACGAAAAGGAGAGACACAGCTTTCTGCAGTTTGATCACATCCCTGAATGCACAAGTTCTTTACAAGATGTGATATATCAAAAGGCAGATTATAGTAACATGATTGAGGGATTGAACAAGCAAGCAGGCAGTGTGTGGAGGCCTTTCTGCCGTGACCATTCCCTTGGATGTTCCTAGGAAAAATGAGGCGTCAGAGACTACAGATACAATAGATATATATACATGGAAGCCCATATAACAGGTTGTGGAGTGATGGAATGCAAGACTGGAAGTGACAGTAAAGTGTGGGAGAGGAGGGAAAGAGTGGTGTGGTGTGGTGTGGAGTGGTTGAGAAATGCAAGGAAGGAGAATGGAAGGGTGTGCACTCCTAATGTTTCCAAGGGTATGGGAAGGCATAGAGACATATGGATGAAGGAGTCCAGGATAGTGTGGGTAGTTGGAAAGGTAATAATAGTGAACTATGCATGAGTGTGTGTGTGTGTGTGTGTGTGTGTGTGTGTGTGTGTGTGTGTGTGTGTGTGTGTATGCACCTGTAAATGTGAGAAACGGAAAAGGGTGAGAGGAGATGAAGATGTTCTGAAATGGTGTGAATGAGTTTTACGGAGACTGGGAGAGGGAGCAGGATATTGTTGTCTGGAGACACAAATGGAAGTGTTTCAAATATTGAGGTTGCAGGTGTAAAGGTCCTAACACTAGAAGAAGGTCGCTTGTACGGTGGAAGGATAAGGTTAAGGAGTACATGTGAAGGTCCTAACACTAGAAGAAGGTCGCTTGTATGGTGGAAGGATAAGGTTAAGGAGTACATGCAAGGAGGGAGTGAATGTATAGGGAGTGGTGGAGGCTCTTCTTCTGTGGCCATCTCCTTATGGGATGTTCCACGAGAGTACGAGCTTTCACAAAAAACTATAGATTGATAGAGTGAATGTTAAGAGTGAAGAGTAAGCAATTGTGATGTGTATGGGAATGATACACGGTGGTAGGAAACTGTATGAACAAAAGGAAATTAAAAGGGAGGAAATGATGAAAGCAATTGCCAATTTTAAGAATAGTAAGGCAGCAGGAGTGGATGGAATTACAAATGAGATATTAATGTATAAGGAAGAGTGAGCAAATGTATGCTGAAGACCAACGAGTTAGCATGGGAAGAAGGGAGGGTAACTGAAGACTGCATTAAAGGCTATAATTATCTACTTACAATGGGAATGGTTGTAAAAATTAATGTGAGAACTATAAACGTATAGTTGGTAAAGTCTATTTAAAGATTGAACAGGAACAGGAGATGACAGAGTATAGTTGGCAAAGAAGAGAAAGGGTTTAAACAAATACAACCGATGTATGGTAGGATCTTTTCACTCAAGATGGTGGTTGGAAAATGTCAACATAAGGGAAAAAAGTGTATGCGTCATTCACGTACCTTAAGAAAGTGTATGACAAAATTGATTTTATACAATGTGAGATGCAATGAAAGTGTATGGGATGGGTGGAAGCTTTTTACAATGATGCAGACATGTATCAAGTTCAATGGATAACAGAGTCCAATGTTTGGAATATAGAAAGGTGAAAAGGGATGATTTAGGAGGAGAAGAGGCAGTATAGATAACTCTTTGAGGTCAAGATGTGTGAAAAATAACTAAGGAATGTAAAAGATCTGTGTGTGACATTTATAGACCCAGAGGACAGGCTGTGTAGTGTTAAAATAGATGGAGAGAGAAAGACCATGAAATGGATGGCGATGAAGGTTAAGGAATCATTGAGTGACAGAGGCCTAAGCATCTAGGATGGAGAAAGGCATGTAGTATGTTACAGAGTGAGTTGGAACGATGTGTTATACAGGGAGAAACGTGCCACGGAAATGTAGGACATGAAGGGGTTTGGGTACACCACTGACAGACTGGTTGTGTCTGTGGGTGTGAAAGCATGTTGAGGTGATGAATGTTCCCTGCAGGACTTGGGTGTCAGGGTGACCTGGTGCTCACTTTCTGTAACAATAACATACATTACTTATTGTGTCAACTGCTTTCTGGGTGAATATTTTTTCAACTGAAGTAAGCTGTGTTGTCTTAGTGTTTCCCAGACATAATGTTTTTTCATTGGATGTCAGTCCATGGTGAATTATTTTTCAACCCAACAAAAAAATAACAATAATTATATAATAAATAGACAAGTAAATAAAGCAAGTGGCAATAGAAAATGCAAAACCATTAATTTCAATTTCTATACATTTAACTATTAACATTGAGTGTCACTTATAGCTTTGCATATAGTCAATCATTTATATCCCATACAGAATCAAACTACAGGAAATCTTCGTTTTACGATAACAATGCGTTCCTTGAAACCCTATCGTAAACCAAAATAGCGTATACCGAACCCATTTTTACATGTATTAGATAGGGATGCGTTCCAGCACATTGCCAAAGTCACTCCTTCAGGTTCAGATACATACATAAAGACATAACTTAGTGTAAAAATAAACAAATTGAATGTAAATAATAAAGAAAATAAAGAAAAGAATAAAGAAAAGAATATAATTATGCAATCATCTGATCAGCTGATGCGGGCGACGTAGACGGTGAGGCGGGCGATTCAAAACCTGAAGTTGATTGCTCTGTTGAAGTGGATGGTACAGTTGATGTTGATGGGCTGGCATGTTTGAAGAACGTCGAGATCGTTGACTGTTTGGCACAAGGTTTCACTGTGTTTGGCGCTGCATACGCCACCACGCCGATTTGGCCACGCTCAACTCGCCACGCCGATTTTGGCGCCTTTTTTTTAATATCGTAACTGCGAATCAAGTATCGTAAATCGAAAAAAGGGTACTAATTGGCTAGTATCGTATCTGTGAACTTAACGTAAACCGAACTATCGTATAGCAAAGACTTCCTGTACTTCAAAATCTACCACTTTAAAAGGTAAGAAAAGCCATTTAGGGTTCAGGGAGACTTTAATCTCTCTCCTCTTATGCAGTCTGTCTTTTCATAGGAGAAAATACAGAGGAGGAGCTTCCTAGACCACCCTTTCCATCACCTTTTACAGTCCATAGGCAATAAGGTGGTAGTATTGATGTTAGGAAAACCAGACAGTACATGCTGCATTCATGGATTTAGAGAAGGCATATATCAGAGTAGACTAGGAAGCAGTGTATGTATCCAAGTGAAAGGAGTGATGAGTCAATCCTTACCTCCACCAAAGTCTATGTGCAAAGTGTCCTCCTCAACACTTGAAGTCTGGATACAAGATCCATCATGCTTGATCACCAAAAGGATGTCAAATCTGGTTGCATTGCAGTCTGTAAATATTTGTACCACATTAGCTGGGAACAATATATTTCATGTGATGCACAGTAGCACGGTTAACCTTTTTAATTTATTTTCTTTTTATAACTATACTATGTAACTATAATCATATAGCCTAGGAGCTAAGTGAGAGGAGTGTATGGACATGTATGAACGAGTGTGTGTCTCGGCTACCCCCCTTAAGGAAGAAAATGACTGTTATATATAGGTGGGTAGGTAGTAGCTAGATATATATAGGTATGTTTGTGTGTTTATATATATATATATATATATATATATATATATATATATATATATATATATACATATATATACATATATATATATATATATATATATATATATATATATATATATATATACACATATATATATGTATATATATATATATATATATATATATATATATATATATATATATATATATATATATATATATACATATATATATATATATATATATATATATATATATATATATATATATGTGTATGTATATATATATATATATATATATATATATATATATATATATATATATATATATACACACACCTGTCTTGTATTGTCATTAAAAGTGGGTAGCCAAAGACAAGGCAAATAATAAATAAAACAAATTAATAAATAGTTGCATGAAGACATACACCTGCTAACACTGACACTTATAACAGAGATGTAGGAGTGGAATAATAATAAAATAAAAAATAAAGAAACAGAAAATCAAAAACATTTGGAGAAATTGTGGTTGTACATTTGGCACTGTTTATCTGAGGTACAAATGGAAAATAAATGTAAGAAAGAGTAACATGGTGGTTTTTGAGAAAGCATGATTGTAATGAATGTTGTCAATACAGAATAGACAATGAACTTAGGCAACCAACCTGGCAGTAGTGTGTGTTGTAAGGCACTTGATGGTGTAGTCAGCCTGGCTGCTCAACCATACAGTCTGCCTTCACACATCAACTATATAGCACGTGTCTCAATAGTTCCTGTGTGTGCTAGGCTGGGAACCAATCACAATCTGTAATTGTTAACGTAACATTAGATGAAGCTCAAAGTATATATCCATTCATGTTCTATAGATTAATGCTTACAATTTACCTACAGCATATTCTCCACCTGATCTAATGTGTTGCTATAATTGAACAACCTTCAAGAATCAGGGATCAGCATATACTAGACTAGGCAGTATATATAAAGTATATTGTTAAAGGACTCACTCAACACACATACCAACAGGACGTGGAAAATAGGTGCCGTGCCCTTTGGTGCCGTGCCATCTAGACTCCAAGTGGTCCCTGGAGAGGACTTGTATTTCTGTCTTAGATGTACGGTGTGTGTAGCCACTGCACTGCTTTCATCTGTAATGTAAGGACTATTTTAGAACCACGGCTAATCAAACAAAGGAAGATAATGGTCTTAAGCTGCACAAAACTAATTCCAAAAGGAGATAGGAAGAAACTGGTTTTCGAATAGAGTGGAGGAATGGAATAGGCTTTGTGAGCAGGTAGTTAGGGAAGATTTAATAGAGAGCTTTAAGGGATGATTACACAAGATAATGGATAAGGATGATAGGTGGACACAATTAAATTTATATATAGTATACAGGGACTGCATCGTGTGGACCTGCTGGCCTTTTATAGCTCCCTTAAATTGTTGTTTTAATCGCTACTAAAATTGCTGGCAAAATACTAAATATGTTAATGTCATATTGTCAATTTAGTGTAACTTCAATCAAATACTTTTCTTAAAAGTTAGTACAATATACTCAAAGGAACAATTTTTGATGAAACTTTTGGTCAAACAAGAACCTTCCTTTAACATAATACAGTTGCATAATTTGTCTTCTATAATCCAGCCACAGCCCTTGTCCTACTCGAATAGTTTCAAATCTTGTATATAACCAGTATGCCAAAGAGATGAGTCCAATTGAAGCAGAAGTCTACCTAAATAATTAAGAGCTAGACAAGTTAGGTACAAGCACCTTGGATTATGATTGAATACGGCCTATTCAATACATACGCCAAACTCAGACCACTAGACATAATAGTTACAACTTGTGCTAGCCATGACCAAGCTTCACTGGCCACAGGAGAACTGCCTCAGGACTGGAACAGAGCCAATGTCAGCCCTATCTTTAAGAAAGGCAGTAGAACTGACCCTTTGAATTACAGACCCATAAGCCTCACCTCCGTCCCCTGTAAGCTGATGGAGAAAATTCTAAGGAGAGATTGTTAACCACCTGGAGAACAACAACCTGCTGAAGAGCTACCAGCATGGGTTTCGGACAGGGAAATCTTGCTTAACACAGCTGCTGGAGTACCTGGAGGAACTCGAAACCATGGTGGATGAAGGGGACGGCATAGATGTCATATACCTTGACTGTAGGAAGGCCTTTGACACTGTCCCACACAAGCGCCTCCTGGCAAAACTGGAGGCGATTGGAGTGAGGGGCCAGTCTCCAGATGGACTAAAAACTTTTTGAGCAACAGGAAACAGAGGGTTTGCATCAGGGGCAACTATTCTGAATGGCTCGATGTTTGGAGTGGAGTACCACAGGGAAGTGTCCTTGGACCAGTTTTATTCCTGGTATTCATTAATGATCTCCTCGAGACAACCCACTCCAAAGGGAAACTCTTCGCCGATGATGCCAAAATCTACCAGAGAATAAGAAATGCTAATGATGGAATGACCCTACAGCAGGACCTGGATAAACTACAGGAGTGGAGCCGGAAATGGCTGCTCCAGTTCAATGAGGATAAATGCAAGGTGATGCACATTGGTAGGAACAACCCAAGATGTGAGTATCACCTTGGTCCATCAGCTCTGGTAGAGACAGGCGAGGAGAAAGACCTCGGAGTCATCATCACCACCGATCTGAAGCCTTCAAGACAAGTGTGCAAGGCCGCGGCGAGTGCCAATTCTGCTCTGGGACTAATGAAGAAGACCATGTCATGTCTGGACTCTGAGATGTTCCTTACCATGTACAAATCTTTGGTCAGACCACGCCTTGAGTATTGTGTCCAAGCGTGGTCACCCTATGCAAGAGGAGACATAAAGAAACTGGAGCAGGTACAGAGGAGGGCAACGTCGCCCACATCAGTTAATCAGATGATTGCATAATTATATTCTTTTCTTTATTTTCTTTATTATTTACATTCAATTTGTTTATTTTTACACTAAGATATGTCTGTATGTATATATCTGAACCTGAAGGAGTGACTTTGGCAATGTGCTGGAACGCATCCCTATCAATTACATGTAAAAAGGGTTCGGTATACGCTATTTCGGTTTACGATAGGGTTTCAAGGAACGCATTGCTATCGTAAAATGAGTATTTCCTGTATATATATATATATATATATATATATATATATATATATATATATATATATATATATACATACATATATATATATATATATATATATATATATATATATATATATATATCAAGTGAAATAGTGCACGCATATTTGCACAACTTTATTAATGACAGACTCCTCCTCATTCTATCGCGTTCAGCGAGCGACTGTAGTGATGACCGATCACCATCATCTCCTCAACATTCTGCTGACAGCAGTACGACATTTCTACTCCCAGCGCATGCGCAGAAGCGATATCGCCACTTCTGAGACGGTTGTCACTTTTACCCGCCACACCGGCACCGAAGGGTGTTGGTGGAGGGTCAGTGCTGAGCAGGAATTAAACATACAGCACCTGAGTCCTTGGTTTCTTTCTCCTCCCTTAGACACCTTACAACATGTAAAGAGAGAGAGAGAGAGAGAGAGAGAGAGAGAGAGAGAGAGAGAGAGAGAGAGAGAGAGAGAGAGAGAGAGAGAGAGAGAGAGAGAGAGAGAGAGAGAGAGAGAGACTAAAAGAAAAAAATAATAAATGTTTCATACGTCCATTCCTCAAACAAAAAAAATGGACCAGAGATGAACACGAATTGATAAAAAGATACCCTAGCGTTTAGAAAAAGTAATTTGAAACAGCAAAATGATAATATTGGTGGAAGATTTTAATTGTAGTGAAGTATTGTTGGAGAAGTTTGAAAGCAGAGGTGAAAATACTTGGAGAAGTAGATTATTGAGACTAAAAATGACTACAATGATACAATGGGTAACTGATAATACAAGATATAGAAAAGATAAACCATTAACATTAGACCTACTATTTACCAAAGACATTAATCTGGAAAAAATATGTAAATTATGAGTGCCCATTTGGAAGCAGTATTTACAAAAGAAACTGAATTAGAAGAAAACAGACATAAGAGAAAAAATTTGATGTTGGACATCAGGATAAATAAAGAAGAGATGAAAGAAATAATGAAGGAATTTGATGAAAGAAAAGCAATAGGACCAGATGGAGTATCAGGATACATATTGAAGGAGTGTAGACAAGAAATGGCTGAGCCAATTCAAGATTTTGTCATTAACCGTTGGCACCAGTAGGCATATGGAGGCACAGATGGACTTGCCTCGCTTGTTATTTGGTGTAGGTTTTAGAATTTTTATAGTGACGCCTCGAATGTTTACGTTCTGTCTTGAATATGTTGAGAACGTGTGAGGCTTATTACTGCTAAAGCCTCAGTATGGCAGCAATTTAGGTAGTCTTTGGCCACTCGGTGGTGATATCAAATATTGAAAAGTAGTCAGCGGATATCGGGGATTCGAACCTGGGATCCTAGGCTCCCATGCCCGAACGCTGACCACTGCACCACCGCCTCCCTGTGTTCTATTAAAAAGGAAAAGTCCCTACAAAATTCAAGAGCTGATATAATGCCTATTTACAGGAATGGAAACAAAGAAGAACCACTTCATTATAGACCAGTGTCATTGAGCAGCATAGTATGCAAGATATGTGAGAAGGTCATCAAGAAACAATGGACTGAATACTTAGAAAGAGAAGAAATAATAACAGATGGACAATTTGGATTCAGAACAGGAAGATTGTGTGTCACCAACTTATTAAGTTTTTATTCAAGAGTAATGGATATAACACAAGAAATAGATGGATGGGCGGATTGCATATATTTAGACTTAAAAAAGGCATTTGATAAGGTTCCGCACAGGAGATTACTATGGAAGTTGGAACACATTGGAGGATTGAAAGGAACATTAAAGAACTGGATGGAAGACTACCTGAAAGGAAGGGAAATGAGAACAGTAGTAAAGGATGAAAAATCTGAATGGAGGGAAGTGAAAAATGAAGTACCTAGGGATCAGCTTTGGCACCAATAATGTTTTTAATATATGTAAATGACATGACAGAAGAAGTAAGCAGTTACATAAGTCTGTTTGCAAATGATACAAAATTACTAAGAAAGATAGGAAACCACAAGAATTATGAGAAGCTACAGATTGATATAAACAAAATATATGAATGGAGCAAGACCTGGGAAATGGATTTTAATGAAGAAAAAAAATGCCATGTATTGGAAATGGGAAAAAGTGCAATGAGACCCTCATGGACCTATAAGTTAGGACAAAATTTTACATCAACATAAAAAGAAGAGAAAAATAAATTTGGGAGTGGTAATACAGGACAACTTATCACCAGAGAAACGCATAGTTAGAATTTTTCATGACACATTCATGATGTTAAGATATATACGGATGGCTTTTTACTTCCTAGATAAAAATATGAGAAAAGTTATAACTACAATGATCAGACCAAAACTGAAATATGCAGAAGTAATATGGTCCCCGCACAAGAAAAAACATGTGTTGAAATTAGCTGGACTGAAAGAAGAGATGATGATGGCAAAGATTGTACAACAATTGAAGGAAAAATTGGACAAAAATAGATATGGAGACAGGACCACACGAGTGTAACTCAGGTCTGTATAGATAGATAGATAGATAACTTTATTGTCAATTTGCAACATATCAAGGTTTACAAACTGAAATTCTTTTTGGCTAGAGCTCCATATTAAAATATTTGACTAAAAAGTAAAAGTTGTAAAAATTCCTAAAATTTTCTACTACAGCATAGCAAACTAAAAGTACAAACAGTCACAAAAATTATCACAGTTACATATAAGTTAATCAATCACATAATTACTATTCTATTTTAAGCAGTTGAAAAGTACAATACTTTTTGGTACAAACAATTTTTTATACCTCTCCGTGCATTGAGTAGGTAGAGGTAACCTGGTGCCGGACCTAAGGAATACATAGCAGGAGTGGAGGGGATGGGATGCATCTTTCATCCTTTTATCGACCTGCTTCATTGTTCCTTCCTGGTATAGCTTGTCAATTGTACTTGCTTCTGCATCTAATTTACTCAATTTTTTCACAATTCTTTTAAGTTAACTCTTTTCTCCAGATGTTAGCTTGCCATACCAAATAGTTTAAAGAAAAACTAATCATGGAGTCTATTGTTGACTTGTAGAAAAGGCTGATTATATTTTCATCTATGTGTAAGTTATTCAAAATACGTAAATAATGAAGTGTTTGATTGCATTTCTTGACTACCATATTGGTATTTCCTTTTAGTTGATTGTCAATCATAAAGACTAAATATTTATACTCTTCTAATCTCTCTACAGTTTCTGCATCAATTATAATAGGATCAGGTACCCGATGGTTTTTGGTTCTATAGTCAATTATCATTTCTTTGGTTTTCTTTAAGTTTAGTTCTAGAAAATTTGATCTGCACCAATCAACAAATTGGTAAACTTGGGCTACATACTCATCACATTCATCCTCATTCAAAATTTTATCAATGATTACCGTGTCATCTGCATATTTAACTATTTTGCAATTACTAAACGCACTTCTACAGTCGTGTGTGTATAGGCTGAAAAGGACAGGGGACATGACACAACCTTGAGGGGCTCCTGTATTAGTGACTACTATGTTGGACTTAACATTGCCCAACATGGTATATTGAGGTCTGAGTTAAAAAACTAAATATCCACTTCAAAACATAACTATTTACTCCCATCCTTATCAACTTATTCAGCAAAATGTGAGGCTGGGTAATATTAAATGCAGAATTGAAGTCCACATATAGAATCCTTGCTTGTGTATTCAGTTTGTCCAGATGTTTGGTTATATCGTTCACTAAGGTTAAACTTGCGTCCTGAACCCATCTATTTTTACAATAAGCAAATTGCAACGGGTCCTTTATATTGCCAACACTGTCACATAAAAAATTCCTCAATATATCTTCTAAGCATTTCATTATTTTTGTAGTTAAAACAACAAGTCAAAAATCATTAAAAACTTTGGGAAGTTTCACTTTGGCTATGGGCTTGATTTCTGACTCTTTCCATTTAGTTGGTACAACGCCCTGGTCTATAGAGTCCTGAAAACACACACGCATCCTTGAGATATACACAAACAAAGGTTTACCATGGAGACATTTATTGAAAGTCACAACTGCACTGCCAACAAAACAACTGCTGTGGCCATTACTCTCTCACAGAACACAAGGGCACGGCTGCCACCACAGATGTAACACACTGCCCACCACCACCACCACCCATTCCCACAGAGGACATAGTCCCACAGGCACGGCTGCCACCACAGATGTAACACACTGCCCTCCACCACCACCCATTCCCACACAGGACACACTCTCACAGGCACGGCTGCCACCACAGATGTAACACACTGCCCACCACCACCACCACCACCCATTCCCACAGAGGACACACTCCCACAGGCATGGCTGCCCCCACAGATGTAACACACTGCCCACCACCACCACCCATTCCCACACAGGACACACTCCCACAGGCACGGCTGCCACCACAGATGAAACACACTGCCCACCACCACCACCCATTCCCACACAGGACACACTCACACAAGCACGGCTGCTACCACAGATGTAACACACTAACCACCACCACCACCACCCATTCCCACAGGCACGGCTGCCACCACAGATGTAACACACTGCCCACCACCACCACCACCATCCATTCCCACAGAGGACACACTCCCACAGGCACGGCTGCCACCACAGATGTAACACACTGCCCACCACCACCACCACCACCACCCATTCCCACAGAGGACACACTCCCACAGGCACGGCTGCCACCACACTTGTCCACACAACACAACAACTCAAAGGTGGATCCGCACGTGCCTGCGAATCTCAGCCTTTGTCTTGAAACACTTCTCACAAACATCACACTTGAACTCCCTCAAGCCAGTGTGTCTAAAGATGTGTTGATTGAGATGAGAATTGCATGTGAATGTTTTCCCACATTCTTCACATTCATAATTTTTAACACCAATGTGTGTCACAGTGTGTTTGGTGAGGGTAGACTTACGGGTAAATGTTTTCCCACACTCTTCACATTGATAATTTTTAACACCACTGTGTATCAATGTGTGTTTCCTGAGGGTTGACTTATCAGTAAATCTTTTCCCACATTCTTCACATTCGTAATTTTTAACACCACTGTGTGTCAGAGTGTGTTGGGTGAGAGTAAAGTTTTGGGTAAATCTTTTCCCACATTCTTCACATTCGTAATTTCTAACACCACTGTGTGTCCGGGTGTGTTGGGTAAGGTGAGACATCCGGATAAATGTTTTCCCACACTCTTCACATTTATGGTTTTTAATACCACTGTGTGTCAGGATGTGTTGGGTGAGGGTAGAATTTTGGGCAAATCTTTTCCCACATTCTTTACATTCATAATTTCTAATACCACTGTGTGTCACGATGTGTTTTGTGAGGTAAGACTCATCAGTAAATTTTTTCCCACACAGATCACATTCATAATTTCTAACACTATTGTGTGTCAGGATGTGTCTCTTAAGATGACTCTTGTATTTAAAAATTTTAATACACTGCTGACACTCAAACTTGCTCTCTCCTTTGTGGACAGAGCTGCCTGCCTCAAGGTGATTCTTGCCATCACACCTGCGCCTCCCCACACCTGAGGCAGACTGATCCTGCTGCTCCCAGCCACTCATGCTGCTGCCCAGCCTCACAGTCTCCACTGCAGCACTACTCCCAGCAGCACACTCCATAGCAGATTCTGCAGGAACCCTCGGGGAAGCCGCAGCGAGCAGGGCAGCTGGCTTGGACTTTGGCCTCAGCACCTGCAACAATGGTGATGGTCAGGACATGGATTCATATGGTGCCTTGACAAGAAAAAAAATATCAGATTCTTTCAAAACACATTAAAATCTATCAGAAAATAATAGTTTTATCCAAAAATGACAGCGTAGTTAATATGAATATTTATCCTTCTTGAAGAGAAATGTGAATGTATTTAATAGGAAAGTGTATTTGGAGACTGAGAAGGAGTACAGAAGATTGAATAATCAAATAAGAAAAGAAACACGAAATGCAGTGAGGGTAAAAGAAAGGGAGATTGCAAGAAATGTGAAGGATAATCCTAAAATGTTTTGGAAATACGTGCAAGCTAAGGTAAAAAGTAGTGTCGATGGGGGTGAGTTTGACCATTTTGACCAATGGGGTGAGTTTGACCGATGTCAATAAAACTCATAAATTGACTTCAATTACACAATTTACACACTGAATTCTTAGAATAGTTCCTTGTCATAAACTGTTCAAAGTTATAGACTTTTAGGAAAAAAATTAAAACATTTATACACATTAAAATGAAAGGGTCTGAAAAAAAAGTTGCTTAAAACTTCGTTGTATCATTTTTGAATTTTTTAAAACTTTATTATTTTGCGTAAACTATAAATACCAGAAACTTGAAATTTTGACCATATAATGTCCATATGTTAATTTAATTCTGAAAGAAAAATCAGCTAGTAGCTCGTTGTACAAACTGTTAAATTTATAATTTAACACGTGGTCATACTCACCCCAGGTAAATATCTCAGAAAATATTGTCGATTTAAAGACAACATCCCTGGTGATGACTGGCTTGGTGGATTTCTGTCTCGGTACAATTTTAGTGCAAAAATTTCTTCAACTCTTGAAAAGTCAAGGAAGCTGGCAGCAAAGGATCCTAACATAATTTATGGTTTCTTTGATCTATTGGAACAAGAAATTAAAAGTCTAAAGATAGAAAACAGACCTGAGTGCATCTGGAATATAGATGAGACAAATTTAAGTGGTTATCCCTCAAAAACGAGAGTAGTTTCACCAAAGGAGGTTAAGACCTGTCGTGTAACTGCGACTTCTGGCCGTGAAAGTACTTCTATTATGGCAGGGATCTCACCAGGAGGAGAAAGGCTGCCTCTCCTAATCATATTCAAAGGAAAAAACCCTGCAGTCAACTTGGAGAGGAGATAAAGCTTACCCAGGAACACTGTATGCAGTGTCTGAATCAGGGTGGATGGTGACAAGCATTTTCAAATCTTGGTTTAGCAACTTCTGTGAAACCATAACACAAAGACCTATACTCCTAATTTTTGATGGACATGCATCTCATATTTCCTACGATGTCGTGAAGAAAGCTATAGATCAAGAAATAACAATAATCAAGCTTCCACCACATACAACAGACAGATTGCAGCCTTTGGATGTCTGTTGTTTTAGGCCACTAAAGGCCAAGTGGGATAAGCTTATTGCAAGTTACCAGCGGACATATCATGCTGCTCACATCAGCAGAGCAACATTTGTTAACCTGGTTAGTTCTATTTGGCTGGAAGTATTTACTGTGAAAAACATTTCATCCAGTTTCAGGAAGACTGGAATTTACCCCACTGACAGAAATGTATACCCTAAAGATGTATTTGATCCCAAGCTGCTCGCCGTTTATCAACAGATGAAAAAAGTGAGTGAGCCTACAACATCCAGGGGCACTGCAATGACACCACAAAAACTGCCCATTGCTAAACCCAGTGGCACCTTCGAGCAGTTGCTGGCAGATAGCATTAGTCCAAAGTCAAGAAATCAAGGAGAAGCTCCACATCCTACACGCCGTAAAACAGACTGTGGTGCTGCTGTGATTACAGACAAGGCATTTGCCGATGCCATAAAAGAAAAAGAATCAAGAGTAAAAGGAAAGAAAAGACAAGCACCTGAACCTGTGGAGGAGTTAGATGAGTTGATTAGTGAACCAGGTGGAAGTAAAGAAAAGTGTGATGACAATCTAAGCAGAATGAAAAATATGTACAAGAACATACAAAGCAACATTAAAGAAGATGAATATTATTGTGTAGATTATGGTGCTCAGTTTTATATAGGCAGAGTGTTAAGTGTACACAAGAAGAGTGTTTCAATGAAATTTCTAAGGAAATACCCTGATGGATATAAGTGGCCATCTCAAGATGACGTTAACAGAGTTGAAGTGCAGCACATATTCTTTGGTCCTGTTATTATTTCAGGTACTCTTCCTTTCTGCCTAGATGAAATGGTATTGAAGAGTGCATACAAGAATTTCCAATCATTTAAGAAGTGTTAAATAGCAAAAATGCAGCTAAGTTTTTCACAATTAGTAGCTAGCTAATGATGTGTGATGAATATTATTTTCCATTTTGATGTGTTAAAATGTCTTAGCTACTACCAGTACATTATGATAAAATAGCTACCATATATTTTCAGTTTGTAAAGTAATGCACACTTTCTGAGATGGTATTTGCTTAATTAGAAAAGCAAATATGTGAGCAAATTAGTGATGGTCAAACTCACCCTTTGTGGTGGCCAAACTCACCCCAATTTTTTTTTCATCCTGCCCACATATTTCCATTATTTTTCTTTTTTGTATTGCAGGGAACACCATGGTATTTACAGAAAATAAAGTCTCATTAAAGGTGAATTTTGTGTGCAAATCTGAGTATCCTTTCTAGCACCTTTATAGAATGAGAATAAAGTTCAAATTTTGTGGTCAAACTCACCCCCATCGACCCTATACCCAGGATTCCTGACTTATACAAGAGCACTGCTGAAGATGGAAAAACTGAAAGTGATTTGGAGAAGGTTGAAATTTTAGCAGAACAATTCTCAAAGGTGTTTGTGGTGGAGCCAGAAGACGATATACTGGACTGTGTGGTGAAGAATATTGAATCACCTGGAAATCAATAAGGCAAAGATTAAAAAGATTATTAAAAATCTAAAGAGGCATAAATCTCCTGGACCCGATGGAATCCATTCTAAGATCATAAAGGAAGCAATGGAACAATTATTAGTACCTTTAGAAATACTTTATCAGTACTCCTTTACACATAAGGAACTACCTCATGATTGGCTCATTGCTCATATTACCGCTATATATAAAAAGGGAGCTAAGTGTAACCCAGAGAATTATAGGCCAATCAGCTTAACAAGTATAATTTGCAAGATTTTTCAAACTATAATAAGGGAGGAGATAATGACACACATGAGGATATACAGTTTATTAAGTGAAAAGCAATATGGCTTTATCCCGGGACGATCAACGGTGCTACAGCTTATAAAGGTTTTGGACAGGTGGACAGAAATTATTGATGAGGGACATGCAGTGGAAGTAATATACTGTGATTTTATGAAGGCTTTCGATAGAGTTGCACATAGAAGACTTTTAAGTAAAATTAACAGTCACAGCATTGGAAAGGAGTACCAAGAATGGATTGCAGCATTTTTAACACAAAGACAACAAAGAGTAGTGGTGAAGGGGGAAATGTCAAGATGGAAGCCGGTGACAAGTGGAGTGCCACAGGGAACTGTTCTCGGGCCATTACTGTTTGTTCTTTTCATCAACGATCTCCCAGATAATATAACAAATGACTGTGAAATTTATATGTATGCTGATGATACAAAAATGTTTAGATGTATTAAAGAGCAAGATGACTGTCAGAAGATGCAGCAAGATTTATATTCCTGGAGTGAAAAATGGTTGCTGAGTTTTCATACGGATAAGTGTAAATATATGAGAATAGGAAGAACGTCCATTGAAGATCAAGGATATTAAATGGAAAAACAGTTGAAGAAGATTACTTCTAAGAAGGATGTCGGTGTCATTATCAATGATAAACTAAGTTGTGCTGACCATCTAGCAGATAAAGTAAATAAAGCCAATAAATCAGTGGGATTAATCAAGAGAACCTTTGTTGCACTGGATGCTGAGATATTTAAAGTTTTGTTTAAAGCATTGGTAAGACCACATGTGGAAATATGGTAATCAGGTATGGAGTCCTCACCTGGTGAAAGACATTGAGATGGTGGAGAATGTGCAGCGAAGGGCCACGAAGATGGTGCCTGAACTCAAAGGACTTAACTATGAGGAGAGACTGAGAAGGCTTAAACTACTGACACTGGCATACAGAAGAACACGGGGAGATTTAATAGAGGCCTACAAGATACTCACTGGAAAATATGATGACGTATGTTGTAAAGGAATATTGAAACTTAGAGAAGAAAGTATCAGCAGGGAGAACTCACTGAAACTTTTTAAGTCAAGATCACAGTTGGATGTAAGAAAGTATGCTTTCCCATGTAGGGTGGTAAATAACTGGAACCAATTGCCTGAGTGGGTGGTCTCAGCAACCTCAGTGAATCAGTTTGAGGCCAGACTAGATAAGTTCTGGGCTAACCAAGAATTGAAATATAATCATAAAGCACAGATAGTCCACCACACGCTGCCACAAGTTGGTAATGTAGATCTGAAGTCACAGGCGTGAGCCTCTTCCAGGAGGTCTTCTGTAAGAATCTGTAAGAATTATTTACCTGGTAAAGCATCTTTCAAGTTATGTTAGGTTGATTATGTTATGTTAGGTTAGGTTATAGTTAGGTTACGTTAGGTTTGGTTAGGTACGGTTTGGTTCAGTTAAGTTTGGTTGTATAAGCTTCTTATATTTTATTACCCAAAAGTTAGGCATTTCACCCTAAATTTTTTTCCAGATGCCATATTATGGCTTATATTTGATTATAATAACGAGCACCGCCTGAAACCTTCACAGATGTGTTGAGTACACTATGTACATTAGACTTCATGTGGTATTATTTTACATCTTCACCAGAACGCTCTAGAGAATTCAGGGTTATATTTTTGCATTACCCGATGCATTTTGAGGTTTCCTTAATTAAATTTCCGTCGCAAATTCTTAGTTTGTGAGATATTCAATGTTTTCTGTGAGACTTTCTCTTCGAAAAATAGTCTAGTTTGGTTTATTAAACAAAGTTCTGTTATTTGTCAATGTAGGTTAAGGTTGTTTTATGTTAGGTTAGGTTAATATAGAAGCTATCAAATGTTCTCTATGACCAAAAGTAGGGAGTTGGACGAGGTGCAGTCACGAGACGCAGGCGTAAACAAACGCCATTATGGTGAAGATGTAAAATTTTACCATTTAGTAAATTTAGGTTATGTTAGGTTAATTTAGAAGCTATCAAATGTTCTCTATGACCAAAAGTAGGGGAAATGGACGAAGTGCAGACGCAAGACGCAAACGTAAACAGACGCCATTATGGTGAAGATGTAAAATTCTACCCTTCATGTTTATATCGATATCGTCCGAGCAGTAGTTATGCACAGCCATAACCTTCCCTAGGCTCCTGCCTACCTCATACTTATTTACTGTTCTCATTCCTTCATTGTTAATCATGCTTGTCATTCTTCTTGTCTTTCCTTCATTGATTTTCCTGTTTTTTTTTTTATCTCCCTACTCCTTCCTTGCTTACCTCTAGGCCTAGATAGGTGTAGCTGCCCTCCACCTCTAGTATAATGTTCCCCAGCAGGACCCATTGATTTTCCTGTCTGGCCCAGCGGAGGCGGGTGAGGCTCACATCCAGCACGCGGGACTTTCTTTCGTATCCACGGCTGAGGGGAAGAGTCACTGCGGCACACACCCACACAGGTATTGCAGAGGACATTACCAAGTGTATTATCCCAGGTGGAGCCACAGACTTTGAGGTGAGACGTTAGGCCGTCAAGACCACTAGAGTGAGAGATGTTGTTATGTTAAGTTTGTTTACGTCTGTCAGAGCATCTTGGCTGCAGCATCAGCGACCTTGTTGCCATGGATACCTGTGTGGGAGGGCTACAAAGCTTATTAAATGTGGTAGATGAGTATGGAAGAGACTTTGGAGTGAATTTTAGTTGTGAAAAAAGTAAGGTAATGATAGTGAATAGATCAGAAGATGAGAGGGATGCTACATGGAGACTTGGAGTGAAAGAGTTGCAGCAAGTATGTGAGTACAAGTATCTAGGGATATGGATGAGCCCAAATGGATGTGAGAAGGCTAAGAATGAAAAGATTAGTATGGTGAATCAGTGGGTTGGCAGACTAGGGAGTGCAGCAAGAATGAGAGCGAGTAAATATGACGTGTTGCGAGAGATATGGAAGAGTGTGGCTGTTCCGAGTGTAATGTATGGTATGGAAGTGATTGCATGGATTGAAAAGGAGATAGACAAGTTGGAAGTAGGGCAGAATAGAGTAGCAAGAATGGCACTGAATGCACCAAGGTATGCAGCTGTAGAAGCTTTGAGAGGTGACATGGGATGGAGTACGTTCAGGGAGAGACAGATAAAGGCAACTTTGAGATATAAAGTTAGGTTGGAACGAATGGAGAATACAAGAATTGCACGGAAGGTGTATTTGTGGAGTGTAAGGAGGAGTAAATGGGAGAAGAAATGTCTGAACATGGTAGACAGGAGTGGCATGCTCGTTAGGTGGGTGCATAAATTTTGTGAAGGGAGAGAATGGTTGTATGAATGGAAGGTGATGAACAGAAGTAGAGAAGGGTTAGAGTGGGATGTGTAAAGGTGGAAAAGCGAGATAGACAAAACAGTGAAAGGTGTGGGACTAAGTAAGTGGAAGACTGAGATGGAACGAAAGAAGACTTTGGAATGGTACAGAGAGAAAGAGGCCCCAATGTATGTAAGGTGGTATGATGGAAGCCTGGGTGGTGATCTTCTCTTCCGAGCTAGGGCACAGTGTATGGATGTGAATGCAAGGAACTACAGATGGTCAGAGTCCCGCAGCAAAGAGTGCCAGATGTGTGATATGGGAGAGGATGAGACGGTAGAGCATGTAGTACTAGAATGCGAGAAGTATGACCGTGACAGAATGGAAATGATGCGTGTGATTCTGACAGAAATGGGACGTGAAATGAATGAGGTGACTGAAAGAACTGGAAGGGAATGGATGGCGTTGTTGCTAGGACTGTGTGAGATGACGAGTGAACGGATGATTGACGCGGTGAAAGAGTTCCTGGAGAAAATGTGGTATGCGAGATTGAGAGATTAGGGCATGTACTTAGAGTATGCATCTTTGATTTATTTAGTTTCTTTTTTTCTGTGTACTTTCCTTTTTTTTTCCCCTTATTCCCCTCACAGGAGCTGCCGATAAAAAGGCCTGGGGTGGGATTATCGAAAGATCGTAGCCAGACGCCGCTACGATCATGGTTACATGCTCGTAGCGGCCATCTTTTATCGTGGCCTACGATAACCGCTAAGGTGTATTTTCTAAAGCTCGCAGCAACGCTCGTAGCTCACGATGATCGTAATGATGTAATCGTAAAACCCGTTCCGTTTCGTTCCGACAGTCCATAATGCAGCTCAGCTGATTGGCGCTAGACCAATCAGAAGAGCGATTTCATGAAGTGGGAGCCAATCACAATGTAGTCTGAAAATGTAAACAAATACACTCCAATGCTAGGAAATACACAACAGAAGGAATAAGAGGAGAAATAGGGTCATCACTTTTTGAAACAATAGCAATTTCTATTCGGT